>VWZF01004605.1:679177-735905 GCA_013396755.1 Sclerurus mexicanus | reverse complement strand
TTTTTCTTTTTCTTTTTTTCCCATTCAAGACAGCATTTCACACCAAAATGTAAAGCACAGCAGATCCTCATTCATATTCCTTCTGACCCTCATTCACGTTGCTTCTGACTGCTTTCTGCTTTTCCAGCAAGGGTAAAATTCGAGGGAAGTCATCCGACCTTAGACATGGTGTTGTGCCTGCCCATCCCAATGCAGTGTTTTCAGTAAAACTCAGGTGTTTGAGGCAAAGCCCCTGTAGCACTGACAGTTCTCTCTCAATTTCCTTGACCTTCCATAGTCACCCAGGAGTTTGTGCTCCAATGAGAGTATTTTTAAGGTACAAAATTGTGCTTTCTCGTTCACTGAACACATGTTTGATGACATTATCTGCCTTGTATCTTCAGGGAAGACAGCGAGTTGTAAGTGAAGAGGTTTGTGAAATTTGCTTCCAAAAATCAGGGATGCAAATGAGCAGAGAGATAAAACATTCCTGACAGGACTAAGTTCAATATTACAAAATAGGGAGGAAAAGAAATTCAGGAAGAATAAATTCATTGGGGAATTTAAAACTAGAATTTAATCAGTTGGTGTCTCCAATACTTACATATTCTTTATGGAAGTTTAATTATGGTGAGATTATTAATTTGTTAAATGATTAATACAAGATTACATTAGAACAGACAGATTTCTCATTACAAATATCTTGGTTTATCTCATCTTTGCAAACTACAGTGCCAAGTATTGCAATGTTTAAATTCTCAGGAAAAGGGAAGCTTTAAATTCTTCTAGGAAAACGTATATTTGTTTGAAAGCACATCTGGATATTTGGACTATAATTTGGACACTGGAATTCCATTTTCTGTTGCTGAAAGATGCCACTTATGTCCAGTGAATCTTGGGAAAAATATTTTACCCTTGTCTTGTCTGAATATTTTCTGTGCAAATTGAAGTTGCAATTTATTGGTTTCACTGTGTTTGCTCTTTAATTAGGCTGTAATTTCTTTGGTGGAGCTGTGACAAGAGGACACTTTTTTTAGGAAAAATACCCAGCAAAATCATATTAGACTTAGTTACCAAAAGAAAGCTAAAGTCAAACAAAATCTGGGTGTTTTTGCTCTTCTTTTTGTCAGGAGAATAACAGTAGTGATGGAATCGTAGTTGATTTTTGGTTTAGTCTAATCAGGCCTCGAGAATCTTATGGTAAATGATGACCTGAGCTAAGACAAAATGCAGTCCTGCACTTATACTGGGAGAATTTTTGCCAGCCACACTTCAGCCGAACTCCTCTAATGAATGATGGTCATTAAAGGATTGATTTCCTCCTAACTGAAATCCATGGCTAAGCTTTCCAAGAAAACTCCAGGAGTTTAACTCCCCAAGCTGTCAGTGTCATTTAAATGTCAGGATTTTCTTCTGTCAGGAAATTTCCAGTCCCCTAATGTCTTGAGGTCTGAGGAAGCAAAAGGTAAAGGCAACATCCTTAACTGAATGTAAGAAAGACCTGTCTGAGCAATGCCAAAGCCTTGTCTTTTAGGGGTAAACATTTTCCTGAGTTTGGACTGGGATTTGGGAGCCACAGTTTTTAATATAAGAGGTCTTAAGTAATTTGAGCAATCCTTCTAAGGAAACATCTGCATCTTGCAATGTGCCATGTGGAGGCACTTGAGAAAACTTGGGGGAGAGAAGCAGGATGGCACTTTGGTGCAGGAGAGCTCCCTCACCTTTGCATCCCTCCATCATACCACTGTTCCCTGAAGAGATACCCCAGGGATTCAGGAATACAAATATCATGTAGGATCAGTGGGGTTTAGTGAGTAAGGTTTGGCCGAGTCAAAGGAGAAAATCAGAGACAAAGAGTAGAATCCTTAACATACCACAACCATTGTCAACCTAAATAATGAAGGCAGTAAATACTGAAACCTCCATCTGGTTCTGCCGATTTCTGACTGGCCTGGTGTATATTCACATCTTCATAGCCTGATTTATCTTCTGTCTAGAATCATAGAATAGTTTAGGTTGGAAAAGACCCTGAAGATCATCGAGTCCAACCATTAACCCAGCACTGCCAAGCCCACCACTAAACCAATTCCCCAGCTGCCACATCTACACACCTTTTAAATCCCTCCAGGGATGGAGACTCCACCACTTCCCCAGGCAACCTCTTCTAATGCTTGACAATCTCTTCTGTGAAAGAACTGTTCCTCATGTCCAGTCTAAACTTCTCTTGGTGCAACTTGAGACCATTTGCCCCTGTCTTGTTCCTTTTCACAGAGGAGCAGAGCCCAACCTCCTCCTGTCTACACTCTCCTTTCAGGGAGGTGGAAAGAGCAATAAGTTCCCCCCTGAGCCTCCTTTCCTTCAGGCTGAGCCCCACCATCTCCCTCATTAGATTTGTGCTCCAGACCCTTCCCCAGCTCCATTGCCCTTCTCTGGACAAGCTCCAGCACATCAATGTCTTTCTTGTCACGAGGGGCCCAAAACTGAACCCAGAATTCAAGGTGTGGCCTCACCAGTACCCAGCACAGAGGGACGATCACTGCCCTGGTCCTGCTGGCCATACTATCACTGATAGAGGCCATCATATCCATTTGTGGAATTACTTCACTTTCCATGCACTTTAATGTCTTAAAAACTGGCCAAATTTCTCAGTGATCTATGTATTTAAGCTGCCTGCATTAAGAAAAGAAGAAAAAAAAAAAAAAGGAAAGAAAAAGAGAAGGAATAAATGTAATAACTATCGAGCGGAATATTTTCAGCCTCTAATCTGGCATTGATTTAAGCCTCACAATGAAAATATAAGTGAAGCAACACAAATGAATTTGCTTACATAAAATTCGCTTTTTATTAAAAGTGAGAGGGAGGGCCTGGGAGAAACATTTAGGCAATTTCTCTTCTTTGATAATTTCTTGCCTGGGTAGGCAGGACATCTTGGAAGCGAGTGCCAGAGCCTTGGCAGCCTGGCGGAGAGAAATGACAGGAAAAGGATGGGCATGTCAGGAGGGGCAGGTCCACCTGTCCCACTTCAGGTCTGGGACCTGCCTGGCACCGTGCAGAGAGTGGCAAAAGGGTCCCCAGTGGTTTATTCTCTGATGCGGTGCTGTGGGTTCCACCAGCACTGGGGGATGGAGCTTTGTTGTCCCCTTTGCTGTCCCAGACACCCAGCTGGCCTCTTGTACTCTCTGATTTCACCTAAGCCCTTCAGCTGCAATCCTTTAGGACTGACAGTATCTGTGCAGTGCCTGATGTTCCAGACCCCTTTTTTCCTGGCCTGTAAGTACTACCATAAGCATGATTAACAATATTTACTATAAGTGCACATTATATTATGCATTTTATGAGGCTTCTACAAACCCATGGTCTTTAAAACACACATTTCAATTACAATTCCACCTATGCCAAAATAGCATGAGAATTATTACACTGCAACACCAAAAAAAATAAATTTTATTTTTCAATAACAGTTTATTATCTGCAGATGGAGTCACAAGTGATCTTTTTATTTGGGTACAACTGCTTTACTATAATTTTTCTGTCTTCCAGGGATCATATTCAGTTTGTATGTGCAAGGATTACACCCCTTGCTAGTGGTATGAAGGTACTTCTGGGGTGGAAATCAGAAGCTTTTAATTCCCAGACTATTCCATATGGAATTGCACACTAGAAACTATAGGTCAAAATCATGTAAGGATATGTTATCTGTCTTTTTCTATGTAATCTGTTTTGGAGACCGACATCCATTTGCTAAATAAGCCACAAGAAAAAAAAATATTTTTATGATAACATTCAAGAGTTTTTAGATAAGAAAATTAAGCTGATGGGATGCATGTAAAATCAGTAAGCTCTTTGATATATTATCACATGGAAAGTGAATACTTAATTTGGAAAAGATAGAGATTACAGAAAACACTTAAAAGTGGGTAAGGCACTGCTTTAAGGAGAGGTGTTGAGATATGATCAGTAGCTGCTGGATTTGAATTGGCAGTGCAGACTGGGACTGATCTCATTTAGGATTTTCATAATACGTTATTTTACCTTGGTGCACAGTCTGCAGCTATTGGGAGTTCAGAGGAAGAAAAGGATGTCACAGAGAACACTTTTACCCCTGTTAGTGAAGCTGCAAATACATTTCTTCACAGAAAGTATCAGGTTATTCACTTAGGGACTAATAATTTCCACTGTAAAATGGTATCACATCAGCTGAAATTGAGAAAGAAAAGGGCTTGCGCATTTCAGGGTGGGAATAAATTATTAATGTACAAGATCCTGAAAAGACATATGTGGCCATAAGTTGTGTTAGACAAGATATTTCTAGTGCTAAGGAGGGACTATTGCCACTGTGCCAGATACAGTGGGGACTTCAGTGAGAGTATTGTAGCTCATTCTGAGCAGAAAAAAAAATGAGTTCAGGCAGGAGCAGAACTACTGATATGATGGGGAGAGAGGAGATATTACATGAAGAAAGGAATTTATCCCTGCTGCAATCTGCAGCTCAGCACTGAAACGTGCTGGCTGGCTCTTTGTAGGCTAGCTCAGATAATGGAAATACTGGCAGTGCATGGATCGAGTTCCAGCATGGAAATTCACCTGCTTGCTTCCCAGAGTAAAATGCCAAACCAAGGGCTGTCATTCTTCTTAATCAATTCTTGCTTCAATTGGATTAGAACTGTCCAGGGGAGACCACCTTACTGGGGTTTAGGTGGATCCTGGTCAGCTGGCAAGCTGGCAATGACAGGGGATAGGACACCAGTGCAGGTGTCCCCTTCAGTATGTGCTGAGTAAATCATAGGAACCAGCACATTTCAGGAAAAGTTTCTCAGCCTCCCCTCTCTTTGTCATTCTGTGGGACTCTGCACTGCCCCTGTGACAGTGGCCCCCCGTGTCACAATGGAATCATTGCAGTTGGAAAGACCTCTGAGATCATCAAGTCCAACTTTTTATATAGTTTGAGGGGTACCTGGAACCTGTTGTAGAGTTATTCCTTATCACTTTCATTCCTTTATGTATTTAAAGTAATAATGTCAATAAGTACAGTGAAATAGCCAAGAAGGATAATTATGTGGCATAGTTCTCTTCAAGAAGAGGTGATTGTACCCCAAAATTTAGGAAACCACCTTCTTCTTAATCTTTTAGTTGTAACTGTTCACAGCTACTGAGACTTGTGACTCTGTTCTGCCACCAGCTGTTCTCAACGCAGCCTGGAGAAAACCTGCCTCATATACATGAGCTTTGGGTTACGTTTAGCTTGTTTCTTTGATACAAACCCAGCACTTTTAGTAAAATAATCTGACACATTTCCTTCTTTGCATAAGTTGTTACTTTGAAAATACGTCTTACTTTCAAGGCTGCCCTATCTCTGTTGGGTTTGTTTAGGATATTTATCTCCATGTGTTTTCCCCGGCTCCCTTGTACTTGGATTTGTTGAGATTTCAGTGCATCTCAGCTGTGCATTAGATTTCAGCGGTGGTACTGGGACGAAGGCGATTTATTTTATTTAATGATGCAATTACAAAGGGATCTTGTTTTATTACATTAGCGTTCGCATCCACGTCAGACTTGTCTTCAGGAGAATTAGTATCATTTGTCTCATTTGGGACCTGTAACTTTACGCCTCAATTATTCCATGCCGTTGCATAAGTAACATTACCTGGATCTCTATTAGATGGGGACATCAGGTGGCTGCAGGAAATTTAATACTCTGGCATTTTCAGATGCAGAACACTTGGTCCTATTATTAATCAAGGCTCCAGAGCCTTATTCATCTCCTGATTAAAGATTTCAGCAGAAGGGAATCATGCAAGCTCTAAGTACAGTATTTTTAATTAGGGACAAATTCAGGGTATCACTGTGCGTTACTTCTTTAGCAGGTGTAATTAAAGAGCTGATCTGTAACAAGCCCACTTGGAAAAATACTTGTCTTTAAATCCTAGTAGCTTGCTCTTAAAAAAAAACAGAGCAGAAGAAATGGGGCATCAAATCTGTCCCTCTGAAATCTGCTTGGGAAACATCCTGTGGTCATTGTGATCACCTTAAGGCTAAATATCTTTAAGAAGGCAGGTTCAGTCACAAAATGGGTATGGAAAAGCACACTCAGCCTTCTCAAAAGCTAGAAGTATGTGGAGAGCCACTTCAGTTTAAGAAACAGTTTATGAATTCTCTGTAAAAAGCATCAGGATTTTCTGTAACTAACTTACACTATCTAAATATGATTTCTCTGGTTTGAACTAATTCATCTGGGCTCCTAGTGGGGAGAGAAAGACTCCTGAAGTAAGGAGTTCATCCTATCCTGTGATAAGTGTTTGAGGCTGGTTATCACTGCACACTGTGTGATACAGCACACGTGCTTTACAAACTCCGTACAGAAATTTCTTCCATCTGCAATCAAAAGCCCCTCTGGCTTGTTTATATTAATAATTTCTGCAGCGGCTGCTGCAGCTTTTTTCAGGCTGATGCTTCCCTCAACTTCCCATCCTCTCATCACAGGCTTCTTTCCACTGAAAACAAACAAAGCCTCTTCAAAAATGAACCACGCTGGATCTGTAAAGCTTCCATGGTTTTATCAACATCACCATGGAGCACAGCTGTGAACGAAGGGAGCACGATACAGAACTGACATGGAAAATTTCTCCCAAGTGCTGTGGATTTTAGTTGAGACAATGTGTTTAAAACTTACAAGCCTATTATTATGGGAAGCACATGCACAAAAACCAAAATAATGTTATATTACTAATTTGCCTGCAGTTCTTCATCAGAGATTCATTTTCCATAGTCTGTTTGGAGGTGAGTGGTGTGACCTTGAGCTTTGGGAACCATCACAGAGTTTTGAGTCCTACCCAATTCATAGTTCAAGGGTTCTCCTCTGCTAGAGGGAATACCAGTTTAATATAATCTTGCAGTCAGAGCAGATAAAAAGCCTCCACACCTCAGCTTCCAATTAACACTTTTCAGATGAGCTGCTATAAATGAACACGTTGGTGTTCCTGGTTTGTTCCAGCTTGCAGAGTAACGGGGACACATCTTGGCTGAGGAGGCACCAAGTGGGACCCAAGGAACAATAAACTAGTTTTTGTGAAAGAAGGTATCTAAGCACCAGTGGAACTGTTTTTAATGGATGCTCATGGGGTAGCTGAGGTGTCTGGAGGTTCTGGTTCGTGGAGTGTTGATGAGGACACCAGATCAGATCTATTGGATGTACTTTGGCTGGAAATCCACACCATGGAATTAAACTGGGGAAAACTTATGTGGGAATTAGGCACTCCTGTCATTACAGCTGTTGTTTGCAGTGAGTCACTGAAAGTAAAATGAATACATCTAAAAGCTTCACAGAAAGGTACATGGTAACTTAATGGAAAGCTCGCGTTGTTGCTTTGATATTTCTTGTTTGGAACTATTAACAGCAAATTTGAAAAGCTGTATCAGTGTGCTGATTGTCTAAAGACATTCATCTTGTTAAAATTTGTTCCAAAATTGGCTGGGGTAACTTTTCCATGGCAAGAGTGTAGATCAGCCAGGGTATCTCCAGCCCTGTTTTAAGTTTCTGTTAAAGCAGATACCACATGAAAATAACATGACCTCTGGTTCATTGAATAATTCAACAGAAACATGAAGGCAAATTCAAACTTCATCGCTGGCTAGTGATTTTATAGAATCATGGAATTTTTAAGGTTGGAAAAGACCTTGAAGATCGTTACCTATGATAACTCAGCACCACTAAACCAGGTCCTCAAGTGCCACATCCACACATTTGTGAACCCTTCCAGGGATGGTGACTCCAGCATTTTCTAGTCCAGATCTAGTCTTTAGGGCTGCAGGATTACAGCCTGACCTCATCAATGGCAAAAGGGGCTGAACTGGAAGTATAAAAAGCACATTAAATGCTACTGCAGTCATGGGTGGAAAACAGAGCAGCAAGAAGCACAACCCAACTTCATTTCACCAAACACTCACATACTGCTGACAGTTGCTGAGCCTCAGATCTGAAATTTCTTTGAGAAAATTGTCCCTACATGTGTGGAAAATAATAATTTAATTTATTACACTTTTTTTTCCAGTTATAAAAGGTATATAATTAAAATGAACTAATGTTTTTAACAAAATCTAACGGTGCATTAAGGTAAAGGGAAAGAAATTATTTACCTCAGTAGGAAAAGTGCCTTCAAAGGCAATCATTCCTTTTCAATTAACCAAAATTACTTTAGGGAATTAGGGTGACAGCTGCAGGAAATAAAATGAGAATGAGAATGTACTGAGAGAGTACAGTAGGAGATCAGGAACTACCTCAAATTTGGTTGATTTGTGTAGAAAGATGGAGAGGTTCTATTTAAAAGGCCCTGGAGTGACAGGACAAAGGGGAGTGGCTTCAAACTGAGAGTAGGTTTAGATTAGCATTTAGGACAAAAATTCCTTACTGTCAGGATGGTGAGGCACTGGAACAGTTTTCCAAGAGAGTTTGTCATTGTCTCATCCCTGTGTTTAAGGCCAGGTTGGACGGAGCTTGGAGCAGCCTGGTCTAGTGGAAGGTGTCCCTGCCCATGGCAGGGGTTTGGAATGAGATGATCTTGAAGGTCCTTTTCAATCCAGGTCACTGTGTGATTCTGTGATCACCACCACCCTCAGTGGATCTATAAATAATATGGAAGGTGGGTGATCCACACACAAATATGAGAGTTTTGGGGTAAATCACCTGCACCTCTCCTGGTGATGCTGAGGCACCAGAAGGAGCAGAACAAAGGGCTGTATATGATGAAGTTTCTGTCTGTGAACCATCAATAAGGTTGTTCCCTTAACACCCAGTTTCCTACCCCTGCTCAAAGTTGCACATGTGAATTCTGCCCTGTGTATTCCTTGGATAACATGACCAAGTCCATTATCCCAGGACTGTTGTGTAAATGAGAGATAGACCCCATGTGCTGCTGATGTTTTCTCATGATATAAAGGCAGGAGGGAATATTAGCGCAGAAGGAGAGGGAGAAAGAAATTGATGATCCTGAGGGCAACAAAGAGATGAAATGCAATATTCAACATCGTGCATTTGGGGATGAATATTAAAGAAAATGATCCTACTATCATGTAATTTAGCCCATATTATCAGAGACAGCAAGAGAAACATGAGCCAAGGATTAGGATGCTGAAGAGCTGAATTCCAGTCTTGGCTCTGCAAATGGCTTAATGTATATGCCCTTAGGCAAATTCTCTACCTTCTCTCTTACAGCTTCTCTTTCTGCATTAACAGGATAATAATATTTAGATGAGCTTTGCAAGGACTAATTAGTTAATGATTATAAAGTGCTTGAATATGTAAAGTGCAATGCGAGTGCAAGGGATTATTATCATCTTCGAAATAATGAAGAATGTTTATTAGTTAGTTATTGTGATTATTTCTTTTAAACCTCTTTATTGCTAAGTATATAAGAGGCTGTCAGCCGCAAAGTGGGTTTTACAAAGGGATTTAAAAGGGAGGGATGGTTAGGAGGCACAGATGTAGTTTTAACAGGGAGTTTTAACACTGTTAGCATGGCAGTTCCTACCTTGATATGACAGCTGTTAGTCCAGATTGGAGAGCAGTGAACAGCAGCATTTGTAGCCTCTGGTCGGTGTTCTGCCACATCTGTTCTGTGACCTTGCACTGCCTTCTTTTTGGGTACCACTGCTTCTTAACTGTGCTCTGAAAGCTGCTCCTCTGCAATCAGTGCAGGGGCCTCACTGGAATGAGAGGACAGAGGGATGGAAAGGCAAAACAGATTGGGCGGTCTACACCAGGAAGTCCATGTCTGTGTGGGAGCTGGGTAGGAATGCACATCAGGAGGTGTTAATGGCAGAATATTTGCAGTTGTGATATCTCTGGAGAATGCATTGTCTGGCCCGCTGCTCAAAGTAGGGTCAGCTAGAGAAGGTTTCTCAGGGTTATGTTCAGCAGGGGTTTGAATATCTCCAGGGGTGAAAACTCCACCTCTGGGCAATTTGTTCCCCTGTTTGAGCAACTTTAAACAAGAAGAAGAAGAATGTTATTTCTTGTGTTTAAAGGACATTTCTTGTATTTCAGTTTGTGCCTCTCGTTCACTCACTGGGTACCACTGAGAAAAGCCTGTGCAGTGATTACTGATTACCAGGGGAATGGCATAAGATGATATGATAACTCTGAATGGAAGGCACCTTAACAGGTCTGTAGTTCAGCCTCCAGCTCCAAGGCTGCTATCTCTGTTCCTGAGTGCATTGGAGCCCTGTCAGGAGTTTTCTGCATAGCCAGACTTGTGTCCCGATGTGTCAAGCTGTTTTGGTGACTACTGGGATGCACCATGCCCACCATTCTTGTGCTAGAAGGATGCTGTTCTTAAAATTCTGCTGGTTTTCTGAACTCCATTGCCCTTCAGAGTGGTCTCTCATGGGATTTACTGGTTGCCTGTAGTCAAACCATGTTCTCCTGAAGTCCAGGATCTGCACTGGGTTCCTCTTCCTTTTTGTCCCTCAGGGTCTTGAGCTACATTAGTTGATGCTCATGCTCACTCTATCCAAGACTCCTCTTGATTAACACCAGCTCGCTTCACACAGATAAGTCCACCTGCACCACACCTGGAGCTAAAATTGTGCTAAAAAGTTGGCCATTGAGCTGGCTGGACACTGGACACTTTGAATCTGAAAACCTGTTTCCAGAATGTTTAGGAAAAACTCATTTATTGCAGTGGTCTTTACTGGGTCCTCTGGCAGGAATGACAGTCTAACTCCCAGAGTGAACTGGCACAGCATCACATTGAGCAGGTTTATTCTCACCAGCCCAGGATCTCAGCAGTGCTTTCCAAGGCACGGTGCAGACGTGTTCTACATTTTCTCTAGCATCCTAATCCTTCTTGAGCACTTTGCTATCAGAGCTTCTGAAAGTATGTTAATACTTAACCTGTAAAAGCTCTGCTAATCTTCTTCCTGCCCTCCCGCCATCCCGAATAGAAATCTGCTGACAAGCCTCAGGATGAGATAAACTGGCTCATGAGGGTGAGGAGAAGGAATGAGACTTAAGCTGACAGGCTTGATCTTCTCCTGCCACCCTCTTCCTCCAGAGAGCCCCTCAGAGCTCCAGCATGAGCTGCATGTGGAACAACTTTTACGTGAGGGTGTTTGCTCTGCTCTGTCCCTCCTGTGAGCTTCTTAGGGAGGGAACTGGATTTACTTCATTTCTCCAAACTTCTCATCTGGCAGCGCAACCCAGCCCTCTGCTCTCTGTCTCAGATGGTGACAGCGTGATCTACTGGCAGCTTCTGAGAGGAAGACTAAGCTTATAAGTGCCTTAAAATTTCACATGGAGATGGGTTTTCCATTGTAATAAGAGCTGACGGTACCTTTTTATAATCAAAATGCAAACTCCCTTCCACTGCTCACTGCTCAGGAGCACAATTGAGAGTGACAGAATTCATTACACAACGGAGACAGATGGAGTACTTTAAAAAGAACCATACATCAAGAGCGGAGGTCTGGGAGTGTGTAGATAGTGGGCAAGAAAGCTTAAAAACTTCAATCCCCTCCATACCGCTGAAAATTACCAATCTTCTTATCTTGGCAAAACCTTATTATGCAAATAGTTGTCAAGTGGAACACTCAAATTGGCAAAATTGCTTTATTGTAGCACTTTTTACACTCCTTCCAAGAAAAGTCTGTTTTGCTCCTCCGATAAGTAAATGATTGATTATTCGTGCTGGTTCAGAATAGAGGAGTGGGAAATGATGTAGTAACACCATCAGTGGCACAGACTCCATTTAAAGAGAGGACTGCTACCATTTTTTTTGGAAAGGAGTGTGCCACTTAAAAATGGCCAAGTCAGTATCTCTTCCTTCTCCTGCTTAACCCAAAGACAGGTGAGTAGACAGTTTTTTTCAGGCAGCAAACAACTCAGCCCTTTTTCGTGCACCGTTATGAATTCTGGTTGTTTTCAAACAAAATGTGGAACTTGCCCAAAAGCAGTAGAGACTTTTGGGTTTTTTCTTCCTCTCAACAGTTTTTCTCTGTGTTGCATCTCAGTTGTGGACTCAGTGATGGAATTTGTCCATTACCTTAACATGAAGAGTATTATTGTCTTGGATTTTTTTCTTGAGAAGGCAAGAACTGGAAATGGCTAATGATGCAGAATTGCAAACTCCCTCTCTTCAGAAATGTTCAGCCTTCCTTTCCAAAGGAATAACATAAAACTACTTGATATGATTATTGTATTATCAAAGTGATTCTGTATCATAAAAACATATAATGGCTTGGGTTGGAAGAGACCTTCAAAGATGATCTACTTCAGTCCACTTGCCATGGGCAGAGACACCATCCACTAGACCAGGTTGCTCAAAGCCCTGTGCAACCTGACCTTTAACACTTCCAGGGATGGGACAGCCACAATTTCTTTGACAACCTGTTCCTGTTTCTTACCACCCTCATTGCAAAAAAAATGTTTATCTCCAGTCTAAACGCACCCTTTTTTAGTTTAAAAATATTGTCTTTTGTGTCACTACAGGTCCTGATAAAAAGTCTGTCCCCGTCTTTCCTAGAAGTCTCCTTTATGTGCTGCAAGGCTGCAATAAGGTCTCTCTGGAGCCTTCTCCAGGCTGAACAACCCAGTTCTCTCAGTCTGTCTTCATAGGTATTCCATCCTTCTAATCATTTTTATAGCTCTCGACTCGACCTACTCTTAATAGGTCCATGTCTTCCTTGTATCAGGGACCCCAGAGCTGTGTGCAGTTCTCCAGGTGTGCGGTCTCATAAGAGCAGACCAGAAGAGCAGAATCACCTCCCTGGACCTTCTGCTCACGCTGCTTTTGTTGCAGCCCAGGACACAACTGGCTTTCTGGGTCCTGCCCAGCTTTTCATTTACCAGTATCCCCAAGTCCTCCTCTGCAGGGCTGTTCTCAAACCTTCATCCCCTGGTCTCTATTGATATTTGGGATTGACTGACCCAGGTGCAGTACCTTGACCTTGGCCTTGTGGAACTTCATGAGGTTTGTGTGGGCCCTTCCTCAATAATTTATTATAAAAGACAATTCTTGGGGAAAAAAAAAGCTGTGCTTTCACAACAGGTAGTCTTGCTGACAAACAAAGCTCTCTACATGAGCAGATGGGATATGCAATGATATAGACACAGTCAGACTCCATCTGCCTTCCAGGGCAGTAAGAATTCCTGGTGATGGTGTTGGGAGCAATCTGGAGAGCATATCACTGTTGAGTTTGTAGCCAGCTCTGGATGAAAGAGATCCTTTCTTGACTGCAAGTAATTAGTGAAAAACGATGGGAGGGAAAGGGAGAAAAACGGACCTGTTTTTTCTCCTTAGCTCCCACTTGAGTTGCTGGAGGTGACACTAAAATGAAAAGAAAAAAGAAATCAAACTATTCTTTCTTAGGGAATGGAATAGCAACTTAAAACATGTCCATGGACTGATACTACAACAGCTTGTTAGAGGGCAAGTAATGACCATTTCCAGGAACAGGGAAGTGCTCTGGGAATTAATAGACGTAACTTAGATGTTGCCACAGAGTTCTTCATATCAACCTATACCATAAAGTACATTTAAGCCTCATGAACACGCCTTGCTGGAGAGGTAAAGCATCACTTAAAGAAACACAAAGCCTTACCTCCAAGATATCTTAGAACCTTAGCATGGTGTAGGTTGGAAGGGACCTTAAACATCACCTAGTTCCAACCCTCCTGCCATGGGCAGGGATGTCACCCTCTAGATATGTCCCAAGACAATGAGGATCTGGGTTCTTACAGAAGCCAGGGGGACTTGGTGTGATGCAACCCCCTGTCCATGCACAATTATCTATGAGATCAGTACTTTGCCAGCAAAGAAGGTGGCGTGGCATCAGATACCTTCACTGGAGAACCAATAAATGCTTTTTGTAATTATAATTTCTCAGCAAATGGGTTCTGTTGTTTGCGCATCTACATGTTTTGTTGGCTTTTTTTCTCTCCCCAATGCAAAGTACCCTTTTATTAAATGAAGCATTGTAGACAGCACCACTTAAGAAATAAATACAATCCACATGGATCTAAATTGTGTGTTTCTAGAGTACTTTATCTGACATGTAGTCTAAATATAAACAAATTATCTCAAATGACATGTTTTATGAATATATTTGCATAGAATGCATTTACACAGCTTTGATAAGTCTATTTGGAAGTGATGCCAATATGTTCAGGCCAAGTGCAACATCCAGGCAATACAGATGCTTTCCACTTTGCAGCAGCACACAACTCTGCCACCTCAAATACTCCCTTTTTTGAGTTAAAGTGATGAAATTGGCACTTCTGAAACTTCACAAAAATTTTGTACATGACATTGATAATGCTTTGATTTTGATAAGTAATGAGATCTGTCTGACTGCTTATATATCAGGTCAATTACTTGTCCACTGAGTCTCATAACTGTGTTTATTTAAGGTATTTATTACACTAAAGTTTCCAGGCTTAACTAGCAAGCCAGACTTGGAAATTAGACCATTTGTTCCAGTGGTTAACCAGCCTCATGAGCACCATACCTTGTTTCTAATTAGAATATAACTGATGTCTACTTCCAGCCACACACTCCTTTGTAGTCCTTCCCATCAGGTTAAAAAGTCTTTTAATAGATGGCTTTTGTTTTCCATCCCAGGAAATATTTAAATATTTTAATTCCATGTCTTTTACTGAAAAGTATTTTCCTGATCTTCAAATAATTTTTGTCTTCTGACCCACGTTGTGTTGCTTAGCATCTATTTTAAACCACAAGTACTGAAATGTGTTGAACGTTTTAGTACCAATCTCTTCAATGCCACACAGAGTCATGAGATCTCCTCCCGTTCCCAGCTGCATCAGTGTCTGGCCAAGGTTTGCATCAGACCTGTGGTCATATGATTGCACCAACAGCTCGTCTTGAGCTGTTTATCTGCTTTGACTCTTCAGTCCTCCACACTCTCTACTTATTAATTTCCCCATTTCCAGTGTATATATTTACCATTCTTAGAAGTTTGGATTTACATTTATCTGTATTGAAAAACGCTTTAATTTGTTTGACTAGGTCTCTTTTATCATCTCTTGTGTTCATTGCAACACTTTAGAGCACTGGTGCAATGATCAGAAACGTGAGGTCTTGTGGCTGTTTCAGAGAACCAGGTTAGAACTTGTTCTATTCAAGGTGTTTCTCAACAACAGCATGAAGAATAGGAAAGCTTTGTGGATATGACCTGTCCCAGGAAACGAATCATGAGGGATTGTTGATGGTCTCAGGCTTTCCTTGTTTTTCCTGAACTTGATTCCTTAGTGATGTCTGTGCTGGAAATATGCACACATCTTCATTTGAAATGGAATTTTTTTCATGGTGTCTCTGTGCACAGCAGGAGAGTTGGAATGAGATGATCTTTAAGGGCCCTTCCAACCCAAACCATTCTGCAATTCTATGGACATTTCTCAGTGCTACCTTTTTCATCTGAGTGTTCTGGACTGTGGAAGTCAAGGACCTTATACTTGACAATCGGAGCTTCACAATCACCTTCACCAATCAGTTATCTCAGTTTTCAAAATGCAATCCACTGAATTCAGATATTTAGTGTTTAAAAAGAATTAAATCTATATATAGGCTGGTACTGGGTCCAGTCCCATGCTTTAATTCATTCTCACTTGAGTTCTGTTGTTTTCTTTTGAGGGCAAACAGCACATTGTAGTCATCTGTCTCACTGCTCTTGTTTCTTTGGTAGAGATGTAACATAAACAGTCATTCAGCGTTTTGCAATTTCCCTGTATACTAATATTTATTAACATTTGGCACACCAGTAGAACAGGTCTACTTGGCTGTCTCTTCAGGAATCTTTGGAAACAGGCTGTCCAGATTTACTAAGGAAAGATTAAAGAAGCTGTTTAAAATCATTCCATGTTCCTCATATAATCCATTAAGGATATAAATACAACATCCTTCATTACCCAAATTTGCACCAGAAGTGTTTATTGAATTTGACTTCCTTTTTTTTGTGTCCTTAATAGAAGTACTCTCTTTCCACCCGAATTGGTCCATGGCACTGCTAGGATTTCTTTTCCCCAAATCCCCAAAACATGTTTCTTTAGCCTGGCCAGGAATTGTTTCCACTGGTGCCTTTAGCTTCTAATGTGTAGCTGACATTATATCCTGTCTATTTATATTACATTTACATTTTTAAGCTTCATCTCTTACGTAAATGAGACATATGTAATCAATCTCTCTGTCAGCATCTGTCATCACTGAGGTGTGGGGATCACAGATTAAGGTGGGCTTTGAGTGTCCCCCACAGATATTCTGGACTATGGATGTGCCATTGGTGATACCGTTGTAAGATAATCTTTATTCTTCAATTTCTCGCTGCTTAAACTTTATTACGGAATCAGGATGAAGTTTTTATTAAAACTCTTTATTTTTTAATTGTGAGATCAAGGTATCCTGGCCAGTTAATGGGCTGCTCTTTTGAATACTCTCAATTTTCTTTCTCGTTTTCCTCTTTGAATGTTTTCTGCTGTAATTTTTTTTCTCAGAACTTTCTCAGTTTTTGGAGATATGCTCTTTTGAGGCACCAATTACATACATAAGATGTTACTGATTCAGAATTGATTCTGTTTTTTCATATAGAATGTAATCAAATCATGATCACACATCCCTGGGTGACTACAGATTTCCAATCCAGTTAGTAATTCATCTATATCCATCATAATCAGGTGCAACCAAGTCATTTTCTCTTGGCTACACTGGACTGACATAAGAAGTAGCAGCTGTAGTTTTTGTGCATTATTAGTGACTCTTTGAAACCTTAATCATTTTCCTCACAAACTGAAATTTCCCTTCGCTACATAGATTCTGGCTTAAATTTTTTAAAGTCTTTTCTCATCAACAGGCAGCTGCTTAAGGAGTAACTTCATTTTCTCTGTTTTCTTTGGATAGTTGTAAAACAAATCCCCACTGCTGTGTCTGATCCAGCACTGCATTTCAAAACTGTGAATTATGCTGCAATAATGGCTTGGAAATAATCCTGACATTCTTAATTATTAATAATTCTTTAATAAAAAACAACATCTTTAATGGAGAGTTCTTATTGCCCTCCTCTTCACTCCTCTCACCTTCTCAAGTCAAAGGTTGGACTTGATGAACTTGGAGGTTTTTTCCAGCCTTAATGATTCTGTGATTCTCTGAGAGATCAAACCAATTCCTTAACCACAAAAATCTGTTAAGGAACAGCATCATCATCTTCATTGACCATCCTGGTGAAGCACTGAACAGACCACAAGCTCAGAACATCTCTCCTTTGATGTGTTATTCTCTTGCAGTGCCACCCCAGATGATATAAGAGATGATGGATACATGGAAATTCCCTTGCTCATATTATGGGGTTTCTTCCTTCTGAAATACTGGAATTTTTGAAGCTGTTTACCCAGAAATTCTATGCTCTTGGGAAAAAAAAAGTGAGACTTGAATCATCCACGGCATGGAGATGTGAATAATAAAATAGGGAGGTCTAAGGAGAAAAGAAACTTTCTTTAAACCCCATGCAATTTCTCACTTATTTTACCACCACACCCACACCGTCATTTATTGATTCGTGGCAGTTACAAGATGACAATCAACAGATCAACACCTGAGCCTGGCTAATGAGATCAACAGAACTAATCACAGAGAGACGATAATTATTTCAGTTCCTCTGGTTTGAACACCACAGCCTGATGCATCTGAAAGGGCTCCACTTGCAGGGATTTTACAGGCTAAACTGAATTTGAGTGAAGCTCCAGGTATTCCTGCTCACCTCAGAAAATACTACAAACTAGATCCCCACCCACCTCTCCTTCTTGTCAGCTGCTGTTCCAGCTGGAGTTTAAAAGGATGAACCTGTTTCTATCTTTTCAGTAAAACCCAAGTATTAGGTACCTGTAAATTTGAGAGGTAAAATCACCTTTTTTTTTATTTTTTAAAGAATAAGCTGTATCAGATGGTATTTCTACATGATCACACAAGGAGAAACACCTTGGTTTTTGCAGCAGTTGTCTATCTCAAAGCTTCGAGGTCTTTGTGATCTGTAATTAATAGCAATGTGCTCTGAGGGATTAAGCTACAAGTGCAGACAATTATAAAAAAACCCCAGAATATTCCACATAGTGTTTAGCTGTGACACAAACAAATAATGAATCATTCCCACCAGTCTGTTGATATAATTTCTGTTCCATTGAACAGGTGGAACAAAAGCTATAGGTATTTTTTCCTTCTTGGAAACATCAACTATGCACCTTTCCAAGATGAAAAAATAACACTACATTCACCTGCATGCCATCTGGATCATTTTCTGAGCCTTATTTAAACAAAAAAGAAATGAAAGCAGTTCCAAGATCTTTGCATGAAAACAATACGAAAAAAATATAAAATAAAATTTGACAGGGAACAAGGTGCATAGATTAATGCCCAGAACAATGTTGGAGGTACAGCTCCAACTTCAGAGCGTACTCCTTTGTCCCACCATTTGGCACCAGTGCCAATGCCAGCTTTTAAAGCTGACAGCCCTTTGTCATATTGCCATGGCCTACAGGTTCCTTGAAAGATGAAATATCAGAGGTCAGTGAACAGCTGAAAGGCAATAATAGTCCAAAATTTCCAACTCTTCTGAGCATCCTTTATGTCCATTCACCATCAGCTTTGCTCTGGACTTGCGGGAACAGACTCTCATGGTTCACAGGATAAGTGCAATGCAGCTCAGCTGTTTGCTTAGACTTCTCTTCTTGTTTTTCAAACACATTTGGTAACTTAGGAGCTTCTGAGGGATGGTGGACTGAGACTATGGAGGAGAAAATCCTCTCTTCAAGAGCAAAACCTCCAGTGAAGAAAGAGCAGCCTGTGAAGCCAACCTTTGCTTCCACCGTGGTTCATTTTTTTATTATACCTGGAGATGGGAGGATAATCTAAAGTTCATGACCAGCTCGGTCTTCAGCCTCCTTATTACTAAAAGGCTGGTAGAAGGGTTCACTGTCAAACCAACACCTCATATAACATTTTAACTACTTACTTGAGAGATGTGGCTTCTGTTTTCTGCCTTGTCACATTTTCTTGGTTAGAGAAATTATCTGAGGCCAGAACCAAAAAGGACCTTTGTGATATAAAGAGAACAGGAGAGAGAAGAATGAATTATTATGCTATCATACTTTTGCCTGCTACAGGTTCAGCCTCAAGTAGGATCATAGAATTGAAGAATATCCTGAGTTTGAAGGGACCCACCAGCATCTGAGTCCCAATATTGCCATTGTGATCGATAGAGTGATCTACAGGCGGATGCGGTTGTGGTAACTGGACATTCCATATCACAGAAGCACTTGCTGAAATTCTTGGACTGAAATCCAAATTTTTCTGCAAAATTAATAATGCCTAATTTGCTGTCAGCTGTGACTGTCAGCTGTGGCCATTGTCACCCTAAATTTCTCTTTTCCTCATGTCTCTCTCCTTTATTCTCCACTGTACATAAATTTAATGAGCATGGTGTTTCCAGGAACTGCACTATTTTGTGTTTAACCAGTTATCTGCTGCCAAACCAAAGAAACAGGTGTCTTCTTTACAAGGCACCAAGTATTGTGAGAAGTACTTTAGAGGCTTCTTTACCTCTCTCAGATGTGATTGAATTTGCCAAAGAAGTTTGCAGCTCTTGGGATTAGGGAAAGGGACTGACAAACAGAATATCTGCTTTCCTTTAAATTACAGGCTACTGACAGGGCACATCAATCCTACTTTAAAAGGATACATGTAGAAGGACAAAAAGATTTAAAACCATGTAGCTTCAGATTCAATTTTTGTCTGTCAGCAGTGATCCCAGAGATAATCTGGTAAACATCAACTGTTTGTAAAGTACACTTGTAGGGCAGCATTTTGGCTATTTATTCAGGAACACCCTGGTTGTAGGAGTAATTTACACCCACAATTTAATAAAGCATATGATAAGATTTAGCAGGATTATGGATTTAAAAAAAACAATAACTAAGCAAAACAGTTCACTGACATTCCTTATCAGTCCTCTTTTAAGCAGCAACCAGCTAGTGCATGGTTGTACTCAGTTTGAATCACAGACATGGAATCATGGAATGGTTGGGGTTGGAAGGGACCTTAAAGCTCATCTCTTTCCAACCTCCCTGCCATGGACAAGGCTGCTGTTCACCTGATCAGGTTGCTCCAAGCCCCATCCAACCTGGCCTTGAACACTTCCAGGGATGGGGCAGCCACAGCTTCTCTGGGCAAACTGTGCCAGGGCCTCCCCACCTTTTGAGTAGAGAATTTCTTCCTAACATCTAATTTAAATATCTCCTCTTACAGTTTAAAGCCATTCCCCCTTGTCCTGCCACCATCTGCCCACATAAACAGTTCTTCTCCCTCCTTTTCATAAGCCCCCTTAAGGCACTGGAAGGCCATAATAAGGTCTCCCCAGAGCCTTCTCTTCTCCTGGATCAACACCCCCAGCTCTCTCAGCCTGTATTCTTAGCCAAGGTTCTCCAGCCCTTGGAGCATCTTTGTGGCCTCCTCTGGACTTGCTCCAACAGGTCCATGCTTTTTCACTGTGGAGGAGCCCAGAACTGGATGCAGTGTTCCATGTGGGATCTCACAAGGGCAGAGCAGCGGGGCAGAATCACCTCTCTCGACCTTCTGGGTCTATGAAACAAAATAAAGTCAGTAATTTAGATGGTTTTGCCTGTTGCTCAGGTTGGATTTAAGCAAGGATTTTTTTCTAGCTTGCAACAGAGTGCTCTATTTCCATCCTAGCTGAGAAACCCAGTTCTAAACCCAGGAAATTCCGAAGAAAACAAGAAAAAGGAAGCAACCAGATCTTGGCTATAATTGAAGGTAAAAAGCTGGAGAAATTCACTGAATTGAAACCCCCAGAAGGTAAAAACCTCCTGTGTGCTGCTCACCTGTACCTACAGCACTGCCAGACCCATTTGATGAGAGGTTATAAAAATGACTTCTTCTGTCCAGCATTGGCTAACAGATGCTTCTGCCTAATCCTGCTTCTCTGACAGACAGCAAGAAAATACCTTCAAAGTGGGAATTTGTGGTCTGTAGAGCAGTGCACGTGTTCCTTTTCTGTTCAGTATTTTGCTAAAAAAGAATGAGCCACATTCCTCAGTCATGGTATCTGATTTTCCTTTAGAAATTTAGTTCTGGGTACTCCGTCCATCTTGAACTGGGTTCTGGTAGTTACACAATAAATTCATCATGTTTCTGATGGAAAATTTTCTTCTGTCCGGCTGTTAAAGTAGTGTTGCCACCTCTGGTATGATTTTTTAGCATGCTGTCATGAATGACCTAAAATCATGCTTTAACTTTAAATATATATATTTTTCCCTTTGGGGAATAATTACATAGTCTAATAGAACTCAGTGTTAAAGCTTTTACTTTGCAAAAGTTTAAATTGCTTTTTTTAATTTATTTTTTTCAGAACCATAATGCATTCCTATTACTCCTTATGGAACACTCTATTTTCATCTTACACTTCAATTTCTAGCTTTTTCCCTCCCCCCCAGTTCTCCACAACAATTTCATCGCCTTTCCTTCTTTTTTTTCCCCACTCAAGTTATTAATAAATAAAGACTTGGCTTCATCAGTTCCTTGACATTTTTGCAGACATTCTGACAACAGATTGAATACATTACATTATCCGATGTTAACCGAAGTAATGGCCTATTAGGAGCAGAGAAAAGCAAATAACACCAGATGAATTTTGGCATTTCAGCTCTTACAACCACATGAACCTGGTGCTTTATTGTAGCCAGACAATAACTGTGGGCCTGAAGGTGGGACATGCACATCCCTCTGACCTTTTTCACGGCTGCTTCAATGGAAATGGCTGTTTCTTTCTCCAGCCCACACTTTTTCTTTCTGCATGTGCACCAGAGTCAGAAAATATCACCATCTCCACACTTTATGTAGCATGTTTTGGGACTCAGCATGCAATAATCTCTCCAAAAGGAACCAACTTTCCTGTTCACTGGGCCCACAGAAATCACCAGCTTCTTCAAGCATCACCATACCATCAGCTGTCAACCAGAGCCATCCAATAAAGTCATCCGTGATTAATTATTCTTAAATGACAGCAGCATATTGAAACAAGCTGATAGCTGCTGACAGTGGAAATCCAATTAACCTGAATTACTATCTTGATTGTGGCCCAATTAGTGTCAGCTGTGCCATGTCAGAAGTGAAGGCTTGGCTAATATAATTGTTTAATTAATTGGCTGCACAGATTAGTTGATGTGGGACTGTCTTTATGCTGACTTCTTTTCTTGTTTTTTCCCCTTCCCTACTGAACATTAGATTTGAGGGAGAAGGACGAGCAACTTCCTGTCTACAGCTTTATGCTTTAAGTGGATAAATGAAGTCCTGTCTTTAAACACAGGTTGAAAGATCACAGAGGGAATAGTGGAGCTGTTAAACTTCTTTAGAGAGTTTGTTGTGGCCCATTCCTTCAGTTTTTCCTGTGCCACATAGCTGAGATCCAAAGGGATTATGTGAACTTTTCTTTGATGCATTCTGAGATATGATGTAGTTACGCATTAATGATTTCTCCGCCTGTTAAAATACATATAGTGAACAGCAGGAAGGCTGGTAATGGTGGGGGGTGGATTTATTTATCTTCAGAAATAGAAACTTGAGTCAGAGGTGACTGGAGGTTTGTTGCTCACGGTGTAATATCTGCCCGGTGTCCTGAGTTTCGTTCATCTTCTCAGTGCAAAGACTGTCCTGCATATCAAGTAATTAAGAGCATTAAGAAATGCATTATGACCAATTTTAGGAATGACTCATGAAATACAAGGGTCTGTTGGTAGCTCTTCCAGTTGAAGCACATTACAGTTACCAGCTTTGCCATATCCATTTCAACTCCGCCAGCTCTCCACTGGTCAGCTTTCAACAGCCAGAATGCATTTAAGTAAAAGTAACACTTCCTTTCATAATGGTTGGACTCGATGATCTTAGAGGTCTTTTTCAACCTAAATAGTTCTGAGATGGTCTGATTCTGTGGAGGAGGATGCAAGAAATAGAAGCACGAAAAAACAACCACAGTCTAAGTGTCGCACTGAACCACTGACTAATAATAAGTTGGAGTTTGTGAAGTAGAGCAAGAGAAAACTTTCCTTGATTTCCACCAGAAACTTTAAAATATTCTTAAAAATACAGACAGGCTCAGACTGATTACCAAATAAGAGGATTATAATGAAATAAAAAGGATCTCTAATGACTTAAAGGGGATAGCATTAAAAAGTTAAACTCAGTAAATTAATATGTTAAGTACAGAGGCTTTGACAATCAGAAAGGGGAAAATATACACACATCCATACAGATATCTATGGATTTTTTTCCCATGTGGAGCTCAACTATTTAAGCTCTTGTCATAGATGCCAGGAGAAAAGCAATGGAGAGTTAAAAGCTTTGATCAGCTGCATGTTATAAAAAGCTGGGACATTTCACAAGTTCAGAGCTCCCCTTCACTTCTCTGGACTCTTCAAAAGCATCTGCTTTCTTGAATGTCAACCTCAAAAAATTACACAAGCGGGACCTCTCTGGAGATTTCTCCCTTTGAGTCTTTCTCCAAATAGCACCAGGGCATAATCTCCCATGGAGGCTTCAGTGTAGGTGGAAACGCTCAGAACTGCTTTAGAAACTTTCTCAGAGCTTGAAACCAGTTGTTTGGTTCAGTTTTCAGGACTTTGGGAGGATTTGTAGATCATTTTGTGAGGATTTTCAGATAAGCTTTATGCTGGAAAGTGATTAATGTCCTGCCTGGGAGAGCTACCCAGAATATTTTTAAGGAAACCATGTTGTAACAAACTGAACTACATAAAAACTTTTTGAGTTGAGCTTAGTTGACAGTTGATTAATTTGTTGGCTGCACATCTCTATGAACTTTTATTTAGATGTAGCTGAAATATCTTTTTCTTGGCTAAAAGTTAGTTATAGTTGAGTGACATCATGTCTTTTGGCTCCATGCCCTGGTTTCCACCATTCTAGAGAATCACATCCCTCTGCTGGTTTATTCATTGGAGGAAATGTTTACAGGTTGGTTGTTCCTTACACAGCATAACTGGATGGAGTGGATGTGCTTTCCAATGTGTACCTGGCAAACTGGCTGCAAATTGGCACCAGGAGAGAATTTATACGCATACATACAAAGATATGGTGGGTTTAATACATTTCATTGCTTTCTGAGCCCTTCCAACCTTGCAATGAGATAAAACTCGAACATGAAAATTGTTTTCACTTTTGTCCTTATGGACTCAAAATTTCATTTAATTCTGTCTTTTTCAAGCTGTCCTCTCATTGCTGCTCGGAATTGATATGCTCTGTGGGCTAGACTGTTGGCACTGTGCTTTGTGACATTCCCAGAGCTCTATTATGTTGTCTATCACAGTCGAGTTATTACTACACACTCCACATAAAAAGCCCTTTTTGTTGGCAATGCTGACAAGACTGTGCCTAGACATGGGGGTTACAATTCTGACCAAGAGGGTCAGGCTCCAAGGCCATTTGTGAAGCAATGCTGACATTCCTTTTTTGTATAACAATCATGTCTTTTATTCAGAATCCATTACAATTTGCAAATACACAAGGATTTTGACATAGATGAGGGGAACTCACAGCTTTGATGGCAGTGAATAATTCAGAATGCTGCTGAGTAGTGTCTCATTGTCAGGGACTGAGGAAAGCAAAAGTGTTTAGACCCTCGTCGTTCTCAGCTTTCATATCAGACTTTGTTCATCTTGGTTTAGTTCAGAGTAAACTCCACTTTAGGACACGGATCTAAGGATAACGCTGCTGAGAGCTTAAAATGGTTGTTTGAGAGATGAAGGAAGGGAATACAAACTCCAGTGCTGTAGCCATAACTATTGTGTGACTACAGAATTTAAGAGAAGTGC
Organism: Sclerurus mexicanus; assembly: GCA_013396755.1. Classification (NCBI taxonomy): domain Eukaryota; kingdom Metazoa; phylum Chordata; class Aves; order Passeriformes; family Furnariidae; genus Sclerurus; species Sclerurus mexicanus. Next base: position 711,037 of record VWZF01004605.1, on the reverse strand, counting down.
TGTCAGCCTGGAAGATTTTAAAGGTTTTGATTTAAAAATGTTTGGACCAGTTTAGTAAAACAAAACCAAAGAAAAATGCCTCCGTGTAGAAACTGAATGTTTTAAAAGCAGTGCTTGTGTATTCATCTTGGCACATAACACATCCGTCAACACAGGTGTCACTACTTTTGCTCAATTTGTTTAATGAAGTAACACCCCTAATCTTATAAAAGGAGCAATTAAGGAATTAAGAAGTTAAATGACTTTCAAAGGCTCACACAACAACTTAATGAGAAAGGAAGACATAGGTGCTGTATATGTCTCTACAGTTCTCCTCATTGCCTCCTATTTTGAGATATTTTTTAAGTCCTTATATTTGAATGCTGTTCTTACAAATCCTAAGCTGTGCTCTTTGTTTGACTTTCTCTGGATCTCCGTGTGCAAAACTGAGTAGCAGACCCCAGGAGAATACTCTCCCGTAAGATTTTCCAATCATTTCTGCTTTCTCTTAGAGTCAGAAATGCAAGATCAACTCAGGCTTCCCCCTGGCATTTGTGCGTTTAATCATTCAGAAAGCTGAAAATGCTAAAACAACAGAGAGTCAAAATACTACTCAAACCTGGAAAAGCTTGTTTGGGTTTAAACAAAAGCTTAGCTCAGCCTGACCAGTTCTCCAGGGCTTCTACAGAAAATCAAGGTACCTCCAATTTGATTCTCTGCCACCCAATTAAATGATATGGAGGCACTATTTCTTCTTAGTTTCACTGGTGTTACACTGGGTGTGACTTTATGTACTTCTTTTTGTGACCAATGTAAGTAAGTAGTAAAAAGGAAACATCCTTTTGTCATTTAGCAATTGTTTGAGATTTTCGGCTTTTATCTCTAAGCTCTACTTTGAATAAGTGAAGACTCACATATGTAAAACTATACATGGGGTTAAGGAGCTGTGAAATAGCTTTTGGTCTGGCTGTATTAGGCCAAAGGTGAAGGTGTGTATTCATTGAGTTCCTAGCACACAACTTGTCACTTTTCACAAGTGAGATTTTCATGTCTGATCTCAGTTTAATTCACTCACTCTTCCTTAGCGCTTTGTATTCTCACACTGCAAAGGAGCAGCAGTGACCTGGGGGATGCTTGGAAACTGGTGAAAAAGAGAGTGCCTGGGAGGAAAAATCAGTCTTGAGCTTTAATTGTATTGTTGGTTGCAAAACCCAGTGGTTATCTTGAGGTTTCTTTTTTAAGGAACGTTCTCTTAGTCTTGTTCATAAAATCACAGAATTTCTTGGGCTGGAAGGGACCTTAAAGACCATCCAGTTCCACCCCCTGCCATGGACAGGGACACCTTCCACTAGCCCAGGTTGCTCCAAGCCCTGTTCAACCTGGCCTTCCACTTCCAGGGATGGGGCAGCCACAGCTCCTCTGGGCAACCTGTGCCAGGGCCTCACCACCCTCATAGGAAAGATTTTCTTCCTAATATCTAATCTAAACCTGCCCTCTTTCAGTTTAAAGCCATTCCTTCTTGTCCTATCACTAAACGCCCTTGTAAAAGGCCCCTTTCCAGCCTTCTAATAAACCCATTTTAGGTTTTCTACACTCTTTAGGTTTCAGTACCAGGAAAAAAAACTTATTTACTGTGTTTAGAGATTTATTTAGAGTTCAGTGCAGCAGAAGTCAGCTCTGTCATACAACATAATGCAGGAGAGTTTGTGCCTGTCAACCACTGCTTGACATGCTAATCGTGGTAGTATTTTAGCAGTTGTAAAGATATTACCAGAATAATAGTGATGTTAGTAATAGTGGTGAGCAGAGTTTGAAGGAAGTAATGTGCTATATATTTTGTCCAGTCTGTTTTTTGGGGTTTTGTTTGGTTTGGGTTTTTTGTTTTGTTGTTTGTCAGTCTAATGAAAACACAAACACGTGATACTGCCCATTATGGTTCTGTGACATTTTCACTCTGGAGATTCATCACCTCCTAACAGTGGCTTTCTAAGTCATTAATGGCACAGTACTTCCTGGAACCCCTTCCAAAATTTGGTTTTATTTATGATTCCTAGGGTTGGGAGGAGATTTTTTGTAGATCAGTTACTGTGATGTGCTGACTGATATTGATAGGCGCAGACGCTTTCTGGTGACAGAGTCAGACCAGCTCAGACCTTCAGTCTGTTCTTTGGTACCTGAGAACTTACACTGAGGGTAATTTGTCTTAATTACTGGTGAGATTTGAAGGCAAGTCTTAGTTCAAGAACAGTGTGCTTTGAAGAAAGAAAATCCTTTCTTTCAGTCCCAGTGTGAACAATAATGTTACGTAACCGGAGGAAAAGGTCTCACGTTGTGCCAGGAGAGTTTTACATTGAATATGATGAAAAAAAATGTATTCGCAAAAGGGGTTGTCAAGCATTGGAACAGATTGCCCAGGGAAGTGGTGGTTTTTAAAAGATATGTAGATGTGACACTTGGGGATATGTTTAGTGGTGGCTTTGGCAGATGACTCTATGATCCTATGATTTTTTTTTTTCCTACTACCCCTTAGAAGTACCTTTGTTTTCTTTTTTTGACACTTGGATTTGTTTCAGGATGTTCAAAAGACCCTTCATGGCTGATGTTCCTTGCTTTAGCATTTTACTTTTATTAGAATTGTCAAATACGAATGTTGCATCTATCTATAGACAGAAGAAATTCTGAACTGATTTGGACCAGAATCTCATAAGATGATACCAGAGTTAAGCCAGACTATATATTTTGTTTGGTTCTGGTCCTTACAAGATTCTGCGAAGTTTGATCCAGCTGTTAGTGGCAAAAGGAGCCAAAGTGGGGAACCCAAGCATTTTTTGGGACAGAGAAAGAGCTGTATATGTTTCAGGAATTACGACTTTCTGCCCTGGCCCCCATAACTCCCTCACAGAGAGGCTGACGATGTGCAGACTAGATAAGGGAGGTCATTGAAAGCTGGCTGAACTGGTGGGTTCAAAGCATTGAGATCAGCAGCACAGTGACCCAAAGACAGTCATTTAAAATCCAGCCAAGTAATCTTATTCCTAGAATAATGTAATCTAACTAATAAACACGGCTCACCAAGAAGGTTTTCTCTGAGCACAGAACTGCTTTAAAGTGGCAAATTATTTCCTCTCCTCTCTGCTCCCTTGCAGGCGAGTTTCTGGGTTTAAAGTGTTGGGGGACTTTAGTTCCCTCTAAATCTTCCTGTGTGGGGCTTTTAAGCATCTCAGGGCAGTTTTTGTAAAAGTAGAAGGGCATTTGCTTTGCTACCTTGGGTGAATTCTGGTTTGGGAAAACGTCTCTGGTGTTTCAGGTGCACACATTACTCAGTACCTGCTTTAAACTGCTGGCTGGGCTTGCTCTGTAGAACTCAAACAGCTGCCAGAGGAAGGTGGCTTCTTTCCAGTGCTGGTAAAAAAAATAATCCTCTTTATAGTGAATTTGTAAATCACTTTGGAGGTTTGCTGCCTGAAAGACATGATAGAAATGTAAGCCGTTATCATGTGTTATTGCAAATGATGTCTCAGCCATTAGAAAAACAAGTGTATTAGGGGAATGCTAAGATTGCTAATTCAAGCATTCAGAAGGTAGAAAATGCAGCAATTAAATCTGTGTGTACTGGCTTAACATCAGCCCCTGTCGGCTTTCAGACAAATCAACACAAAAAACATTGTGCTGCTGTCCTCATCCTGATGGGAGACTGGTGGAGATGGTGACAATTATATCAGATTTTGAACCAGTCATGAGTATACAAGAACTGGCGTTTGAGAGAAGTCTTATCTTTCCCAAGATGAGACAAATTTCCTAGAAACACTAAAACATGCACCCTCAACAATGGGACAGACTCCTTTCTCCCTATTCCTCCTTACACAGGACGAAGGGAAATGGCCTCAAGGTGTACCAGGGGAAGTTCAGGTTGTATATTACAGAAAATTTCTTCACTGAAAGAGTGCTTGAGCTTTGGAACAGGCTGCCCAGAGAAGTGGTGGAGCCATCATCCCTGGCAATGTTCACAAAACAAGTGGACATGGCACTTCTTGGTATGTTTTACTGGGCATGGTGGTATTTGGTCAGAGGTTGGACTTGATTATTTTGAAAGTCTTTTTCAACCTTTATGATTCTTCCTTCCCCAAAGCATGGTAGCACTAGAGAAAATGTTTCCATTATCTTTTTCAGGGTGGAACACCTGGATGTTGTCCAGTAGTTTTCTTCTTTGATTTGGCTGCAATACTTTCATTTAAATGAAATAGCTTGGGGTAGATCACAGGCATGGAAAATTCAATCCTGGATGGTTATCATGGCTAAATATGCAGCAGAAAATGCATGATTGCAATAGGCTATGCTGAGGAATCATACCTAGAGATAGCAGTTGACTTCACCTGGAATGTATCATAGAGTCATGTGGAATTATGAAATACTTTCAGTTGGAAGGGACCTTAAAGGTCATAATCAGGGACACCTTCCACTAGACCAGGTTGCTGAGGGCCCCATCCAGCCTGGCCTTGAACACTTCCAGAAGTGTATGCAAGGAAAATTAATGAGTAAGAAGAGAATCAAGAAGAGAATCATGGGGAATGGGAAGAGTGCACAGAATTAGTGGAAAGAGAAAAATACATAGACACAGCATCGTAAGGGAAAGTTGGAAATCAGGCCAACTGATGTGGAAGTAAAGGCCCAAAAACAATGACTCAAAGCATAGTGATATATTTCCTTCCTGCTGTGGGCTGGCCTTTTCCTATTACTCTCATATCTTCTGGGTTTTACTCATATGCAGCTCGTCTACTTTATTCTCATTTAAAAACACTGTAAGTGCTTAATAATATTAGTGGCCTTTTCTAGGCTGCCTGCAGAAGCAGTGATATTTGATAGCAAATTCATTGTTCCTCTATAAGGAAGCCATACCATAAAGGTCACCACATTTGGTCAGTGCATTTTAATTTGTACACACAGTAAGGGTCATATTCCTCACTTCCACTGCAATAGCACAGTGTGTTTACTCTCTTATCAGAGGTGATTGTGTGTGATTTAACTAAGGGATTATCAGTGCAAATGGAATATGAAACAATAGTAGTAGTAATAATAATAATAGTACTGTTGAAAGTGTAAGGGGATTTTTTCCTTGCGTCTGTTTACATAATACTCAGAGGTAACCACACATCTACAAGGTCTGATTTTCTGCTGTGTTGCTCCAATATTTCCCTTTGGTTTCCCATGAGAACTCCACAGCCTTCAGCAGAGCTTCTGCTTTTGTCCATTGGAACGACAGCAGTTTTGGATTCATAATATCATCTCTGTAGAAACACGTCCAGACGTAATTAAGGACCTGGACTCTCAATCCCACAGACCTCAAATTAGCTTTCAAAATGCATATTAAGGGCATAGACAAATGCTTTCATGCAATTCCAAATGACCTCTGAGGGCAGGTTGAACAAAATTGTATGAACCTCTTTAATGTCACAAAACTCTCTACAGAGATTTGCATATAAAGTGAACCATTTTATGTCAAACAGATTTGTTAATCTTACAATGAAGGAAACAGCACTTGAAAATTAATCAAGGTGGAGTTTTATTGCCCGACAGAGGCCCTTAAAAGGACCTGACCTGATAACTGGAGGCTGTTAGTTTGTGGTTACTAATTTTAATAATTTTGGGGTTTTATTTGCCGTATGGGTTTGCAGGAAACAGATTTCCAGAGCAGATAAATGTGCAGTGGTTTCTTTGCTAGAGTAGTGGAATTGTACTTTCAGAAGTTCTTGTAATCCTGGCTCTGTTGGAAAATACTTCATGATTAGTTCATTATTTTAAAAGTGTGTTTACAATACATGTAAGCATTTCTGTAAGTAAAATGGGTCATCTTATTGTGTCTTTTGGCATTGAGTGAAGGGTAAATTTTTCCTTGCTTGCCAAAATAACCTAAGAAATTTTAATTGAAAAATGGACTTTTCCCCTAGTGGACATATTCTTGCCATAGAACCAAACTAATAAGCTTGGGGTATCTCTAGTCCTATTCCTAGATCCTTCCTCTAAGCTGGTAAAAAGGAGTTTGAGGGAGCACCTTATTGTTCTCTACAAATACCTGAAAGGGGGTTGTGGTGAGGTGGGTGTCAGTCTCTTCTCCCACGTAAACAAGTGACAGGATGAGAGTAAATGGCCTAAAGTTGCACCATGGGAAGCTTATATTGGATATTGGGGAAATATTTCTTCCCTGAAAGGGTTGTCAGCATTGGAACAGGCTGCCCAGGGAAGTGGTGGAGTCTCTGTCCCTGGAAGTGTTCGACAAATGTGTGGATGTGGCACTTGAGGACATGGTTTAGTGATGAGCGTGGTGGTGGTGCTGGGTTGATGATTGCATTTGTCGACCTTCAAGGTGTTTTCCAACCTTAATGATTCAGGGATTCCATGCAGGTTTACATTATTTGACATTGCAGGAGGGAGGGACAGAGACACACAGTCTTGGGTTAACAATGGTGGGCAAAGCTCTGGTTACTGTCATCGTCCTTATCCAAGGGGTAACACTAGGGAGAGATGGCATGAAAAGGTGGGATATTGGTGAGATTAAATCAACTAATGATAAATGCCTGCCCAAGGACTTTATCCTGCAGAAGACCTAGAAAATGCCCCAACAATGGAATCCCATGCTCTGATATTCCCAGAACAGAGCAGCTGTCCTAGTACAAATCCCTGCCTCAACTAAAATACCTATTTCTAGGGATTTTCACCTCCTTTGTGAAGGCAGCTGAGAAATCTCAACCTTCCTGCCTTGCACCAATCCACAGAGAAGCTCGATACTGATTTTCCATAAGTGAATCAAGTGCTGTTTTCTTTTCTTTTTTTTTCCCTCTTCAATATCAATAGAGGAAAACCAGTTTCCTTTAGCCTTTTCTATTATTAATGCTTGGCCCCAGATAGTTTTTGAATCCTTAGCAAGAAAGTATTTTCTTTTCCTCCTTGTAAGTGTATTTGCTTAAGAATTTCCAAGATGAATCTTGCTTCCCTGGGCCTGGGGCCGTAATGGGCTTTAATGGTTTTTAATTACTTAACTATCTGTTGTGACATAATTAAAATGTCTTTCAACATTTCACATATCACCCCCAAGAAATAAATAACTTCTAGGTTGTAAAATATGACTTGCAGCTTAATTTTCTGAAACAATGAAGGAAAGGTTTCTTCCAGGCTCAGTCACATCCAGTTTGCCTGTCAATATAAAGTGCTTCTCAGCTGTGTCCCTAAATAGCCTTGCTCATTCCTTCCCTGCTTTTCACTCCTATTTCACATGTGTGTTTAAAGAGCCTCTGTCAGGATTAAAATATATCTTTACCTATTTTACTAACAAACCCCAAGAGCCTTGCAAAAATAACTGTAAAAAGCCATTACATCTTGCTACAGGATTAGAGGTTTTTTTGTCCCACGCTGCATTCTTTTCATCTTGGGAAAATGTGTACAATGAAAATAGATTAGCTGCAAGTTAATCAACAAATTCTGGGTGTTATGGGAAATGGACTTACAACAGGTTGGGAATGGAGCTATAAAACCAGAGCAGTGCTGCAGCATAGCATTCAAGGTTTAGAATAAGCTAATATAATTAAAATTAAATCAGATAGTGAGCTTATAATTACTTCTCATACATTTTCTAGCAGCAGATAATCTGGTAGCTTTGAACTTTTCCCAAATTCAGCCTGAAATTGTTTGTTGTGTTGATTTCTCTGTCTCTATTTAGATACTCATTTTAAGTGATAGTTGAAGGCAGTCAGTATTTTCCAGAGTGGAGTTCCAGGATACAAGTTTCCCTGGGAGGAACATGTTTTTTAGAAGGTTGTATTAAATTTTAGCTGGTCCTGTATGTGGACAGAGCTATTTAGCAGGAAAAAGATGGAGAAAGCAGCCACTGCTTCTTGTGACCCCTAGGAGGGTTTGGCAAAACCTGCAGGTCTCTGGGGAAAAAACCAAAACAACAAAACACTCCCTCAGGTTTTCTTGATACTTCTTTGAAGTTGAGGGGAAGACTCTCAAAGTTCAGTTTTTACCAAGAGTGCACTTAAGTTGTTGATCCATTTGCTGTTCTAGGAATGCCTTGTCTTTGCAAACATCTAAGCGGGCTTCAAGTGCAAGTGGAAGATTCTGGGCAAAATGAGCTTAAAATTGCTCCTGTGAGCAATCGTGGGTGTAGCTGCAGGAACTGAGAGGAGGCCACGTTGCCTCAGAGCTTCTTGTGCCCCAGAAAGTCAAAGAGGACAGGGAATAGCACTGGTGCAGAGTGTGAAAGAAAGATCTTCAGCAGTTAAAATAGGAAGAGCTGGAGAAAGAGGAGTGAAATCCACTGCGTGTTAGTGGAATGCGTGGGAAACGCCATAAAAATGCAAAGCTCCCTGAAGAATTATGTTGTAAAATAAATGAATCATTTTACAGGTGGTTTGGCTTTATGTGGGTTGTTTTGGCTGGTTTGGTTTTTTTTTTCCTTAACCTTGCTGTGGCTGTGGCTCTGCTGTTCTGAGGCTGCTCGTGCTGTGGCAGAAACCTGGTAGGATGTATCATGAGAAACGATCCCATTACAGGTTTGGAAATGGTTTGCCATTTCCATGTAAGTGTAGATTAACTTTGATTCAAGGGATGGCATCATGAATCCCATTTACTTTTTGATTCTTTTTTCTTCTATTCCTTCGAAAAATTGTAATTCTCTTGAGAACAGCTATACCTTCACCTACGTGTCCCTACTTCCTTCACTTAAAATAGGTGCAGCCCAATCATTGCATTGATGTTTGGGATGGAAAGTATTAATTATATGATTCTGATGTCATGACACTAACATGGGAAAGTTAGGACCTTTACATAAATTGAAAGGTTTGTGTGGTCTTGTGTGAGCAGGACTTTAGACGGATGTCCCAAGAACATTTGAGTAGATACAGTAAATTTATAAACATAAATGATATAGACAGCCCAATAATTACTGCAATGTACACAGCATAATTACTCACTCACTGAATAAGGCAGAAATCCTGCCTGAGAGGGAGGGGAAAAATTACTGCCTTTATGTACAGAGAGATATAGGTATAAATGATACAGACATAGATATATATGTGTAGATTAGATATAGATATACACATGGGAAAGGTAACATTTCCTAGCTACTGAGTGCTTACATTTCTGTTGCTGATGTGCTTCCAGTGTGTGTTGTTACCCTGGAGTTATTAAAAATATTGGCATGTGTTTCTTTTTGTCTCCCAACTTCCTTCAAGAATGACAGTGGAGCATTAAGATACTATTTATAATCTCAGTTTTGCAATCACATTCTGTTAAGCTGCACTAGGCATAATAGCCAGAGTTTGCTAGATGTGATATTATTACGTATATTGTTTATTAATGTAGATTTATGTAATATTCAGGTGAGGGTGCCCACACTATGGTCTGGAGATCCTGGCTGGTGAGCAGAATCTGTACAACCTGCTCTGTGCCTAGTATTAATTAAGGTTGGAAAAGACCTTCAAGACCATCAAGTCCAACCTTTATGTCAGGTTGCATGTGAAGGAATTATTCCATAGCCCTTTCTGAAGCAGCGTGGGCACCAGTACAGTGAAGGGACCTGCTGCCTTTTGCTCATATATCAGTAGTTTTTGAACTAAGTGACCAAAAGAAGCTAAGATATCCAGCCACATTTCCTCAGGATCTGTGGGAAAGGTGATGTGTTTGGATAGGGCTCAGAAGCTGTTTCTAATGCTCCATCAGCATGTACAAATTTATGGCTGGAGGTCAAAGGAACTCAAAGAATTGAACGTTTTCCTTACTGAAGGATAAAATAAGAAAAAAAACCCATGAATAAACAGAAGAATCCTGCCACAGATTATAAGGCTGTGAAGGACAGCAATACTAAATCCAGTAAGAGATGTTGTAAACAGAGCAGGAATCATTATCCTGATTTACCAGCCAGGACAAGTTCCTAAAATGTGAACCAAATACCAGAATACGGTCTGGGCTGCATCTCTCCCACCCCCTTTCTTAGTCTGTTTATGGTTGAGCTTTATGTTTGCTTTAGTTGATTTAAAATAGTAAAGAGGAAGAGAATATATAAATGCAAAATAAGAGTGAATAGGATTTTGTAACGGTAGAAAGAGGAAAACAAGGGAATCTCTCTGCAAAGGGAATGATGGAAAAGCCATCTGAAGGGATAACTGTGCAGTCTTTGAATCTCCTGTGAGGAGTATTTGAGATTGCTGCTTTCTAAATGACCCGTCAGCATCCTCTGCTGACCAAACATAGGCTCTGACATTTTAGAGGTGGTCAAAGACATCTAGGTGCCTTGAGAGAGTCTGAAGTTTGGAGCAGAGGCTTCCCGGTTTGGCTTGGAATTAACCAATGTTAAAATAAAAGGGGATAAGGGGATCCTGTAGCAGGTCTGTTGTCTCATGTGCTGAGCTTCCGAATGCACTGCAGTTAACTCTCCAGAAATGAAAGCTCCAGGTGTAGAGCCACTAGGAAAAAACATCACATTGTAGGAAAAAAGTAAATTAAACAGAATCATAGAATTATAGAATAGTTTGGGTTGGAAATGACCTTCAAGGTCATCTAGTTCCAACACCCCTGCCATGGGCAGGTCATCTTCCACTATACAGTTTGCTCCATGTCCCATCCAAGCTGGCCTTGAATGCTTCCAGGGATGGGGTAGCCACAACTTCTCTGGGCAACCTGTGCCAGGGCCTCCCCACCCTCACAATAGTTTCTGTGGGCCCTTGTGCACCTGTATTCTCCCCCAGGAGTCACAGTAAACTGATGGAAAAGAGTGAACAAATCTGTGCCCCAAAACAAGGTTTGGGGGAATCTCCTTCCTTTCATGCCTGACAAAAAGATCCTTCTTAACACGTGCACATGGAATGATGTATTTAAAGCACTTTTTTTTTTCCCAAATGCAAAAAGAAAACATATGTGTGTGAATAATTGAAAAGATGATGGAGAGCCAAGATGACTCACTGATTGTCTGCCAGGGAGACAGGACAATACAGTGTTTTAATGTGAAAAAAAAAAATAATAATCTGGAAATCCACACTGTAATAAGAGCACCAGTTTGATTGGTGGTTGACTCTGGAGGAAAGGACAGGTCATTCGTCATAGTTCCCTGCTGGAAGTGCTTCTCCAGCTCAGATGGGCTCTGAAACTTTTGTGAAGGAATGAAGCACCGGACTTTGGAGCACCAAGGAAGTCTCCTGTCCTTTACAGTATAAGAGTCCAAAACATCTGTAGAACAGAACAGCTGGGGAACTCTGGCTCTGTGGGAAGAGCAACGTAGTGCTCAGTGGTGTAAACCAGTTAGCAAAGGATCCAAGGCAGACTGGGAGACCAGATCACAGCAGTTAGGGGAAGAAAGGAAAGAAAAGTGGATAACAGATGTAACATTAACATAATGTGTCCTGTGATCGTGTTGCTTCAGCTGGAAGAAAGGTAGAATTCTGGAATAAAGCAGTTGGTTTGTCATATCAAGATGATGTTACCAAGTCTGGTGGCTGCAGGAGGGGTTGATCTGGTCTCAAGCAAAATTGATGAGTTAACTGTTTCATTGAGGATACTTTTGTGTGTGTGTGTGTAGGATAAGAAGATTACTTACACTCTGGAATCATGGCAACACCCTCCTGCTAATCTATCTAAAAAGGAAGAAGAGGGATTGAATTATCTGCAAAATATTTTAAATAGGAATAAACAACACTGTGTCCATGGATGTCACTGGGAAGGCTGATGGGTTGAAGTAGAAACAAGACATCGAAGTTAAAACTCTGCAGAATCTCTTCTACCGTGTTTGAAACTGAGTGAAATCAGGGAAGTTAATACTGGAAGTCCATTTGCCTGCCCTGCAAACAGCCCGTTTTATTGTTTGTCTTGATTTCAATGCACAGCTGAGTGGAGAGAGACGTCTTTATACAGGAGACTGTTTTCTCCTGGCAGCCCAAAAGCTGATTTGACACCCCCAGACCAAAACCAAACTCAGTAGCCTTACCCAAGTCTAGCCTTCCAAGTGAAGCCTGGAAATTTACTGTGCCGTGATGATTTAAGCAGGAAGAAAGTAGTGTAGAGAAGGTGATTGTATTTAAGGGGGATTTTCTCTGGAAGTCCAAAAAAAATAGAGAATTTCTCCCTGTTGCACTGACTGGTTTCAAATAGTCCAACCAATGGCAAAACAGCAACATTTCCTCGTGGATTTACTCTCCACCTTTCCATTAAACATCGATGTATTAATTCCCTTGTCTTTCTCCTCTTAGGTACGAGCCAGGAAGATGAAGTGCTGCCTTCTCGCCATTGCCTTGGCCGTTCTGCTGCTCGTTGTCATAATCATCGCCGTCTCCGTCAAGCGCTGATCTGGTTGTGGTTTCCACAGGTAAAAGCCTTTAACTAAGTCTTTTATCGTACTCTGTAAGATGGCTGAGAGAGAGTTGGGGAGCTGAGTATGGTAAGAAAAAATTATCTTCACCTGTGGATTCAGGTCTGGCCTGCTAAAATATTTCTCTGTCTCAGAAATTACTTTGGTGGGTCCTTAAAAGTAAGCCAAGGTGTTATTCACACAAAACATCATATTACCCTTTTCTCTGCTGTTTGTATTGGGCTTGATTTTACACGGATCTCGTAGCACTGCTGGCTGATACATCCCAATTCCATATGAATTAGAGATTCAGAAGCAGTGATGAAGACTCCAGACAAGCAAGGACAATCCAACAGCCCAGAGATGTTCCAAAGCACACCCACCTTCTGAGATGTTCCAAAGAGACCCTTCTGAAGAGCAGGAAGGCAAACAACTCTATATTTCAGTATGAATGAAAAATAGAAATGGATGTTTGGTGATCTTTGCCCTGAGTCTACCCCTAAAGGGTTGCCAGGCCATTATTCAAGGAGAGATTATCAGATTCACGGATTTTATTCCACCCAAGGAGAGTGCCATGGCAGGGGTTCCAGCTGATAAAACCTGACCCCAAAATCATCACTGGGACTTTTCCTGCAGACAAGAAGTAGGAGCCCTGAGAGAGAAAGCAGCAGAGGGTGGGGACAATGCTCAGTTTAGAGACCTCTCATGTCCCTCAGAGACTTGCATGAAACATGTGTGATGTCACTCCCGTCCTTAGTAGGTGCTGCATTACACTGAGACTCACTGGGACCTTTTGCAATAATTTAAGTGGAGATTTGTTAGCCTGAACTATCCTCTGCAACCACCTTAGGGAAAGCACAAAGGATTGATAGAGTTTATTAATTATTTGGTTTTACAAGAGTTCAGTGCTGCTTGGCAATGCTCCCATTCCACCTGAGGATGAAATCCTTGCCCTCTAATGTGCCTTCTTTCTACTAAAGGCTAGAAGGGGTTGGTTCAAAAAAATCATTCTTCACACTTTTTAATCTTTGGAACTGCTTCTGGCACAGTGTTGTGGATGCCAAAATTTGGGTACAAGAGGGAATTTACAAATATATGACAAAAACAAAAATGTGGAAGGATATCTACCATCTCGCTGTGTTTGGATGAGGATGATCACAAGCACTACATTATTTCTAGGTGAAATAGCTATTTTTTCCTACACTTGCCTGTTTACTTAGGAGTTTGGCCAGCCCTGAAGTGAGTAGGATATGGGAGAAATGAGCCTTTAGATTGACTGAATATCGATGTCCTTACAGCACTTCTATCTATCTCTCTGTAATTTCTATACATATTTTTATCCCTCTTTTACATGAGACACTGCTTATGGGTGCAAACAGTGATGTGTCCTGATAATTTAAATCTAGAACAACTGCAATAGTTTTAATTGCATTACTCTGGTTTTACTCTGCAGTAGTTGGGAAATGTGTTCCATCATGATAATCTGTAATACAATAAAATTTCTTTTAACATAGTTAAATATTGCTATCTACTAGAAATTACAAATCTTATCATGAGTTGACTACATCTACACACATTTTAATCTAAATCCCTGAAGTGGAGAAAGTCAGAGAACCAAAATATTCTTACAATAAAACTCCACTGGAAAACTAAAGTTAATCTTCTGTTAAGAGATCCATGTCTTGGGGGAAGTGAACCTAAAGACACTAATGAAAGCCCTAGGAAAAATGAAATCCTCTACTTTTCATCATCAGTTTTGAAACTAATTATTAAGCTTCTAAAACAAAAGTTATTCTCCAGCACTGAGTTATACTGGAACAAGTATGATTTCTGATCTTTATAAATGATTCTTAGTCTACATTAACCCAAATAGTGTGCTACAGGTTTCATATTTATAGTTTGAAGATTTCCAAATTAGGATGTTTTCATGATTTCCATGTCCATGGTGATGAATGCAATTCTATTTTGAATTTTAATGGAAGTGGATTTTAAAATATCAGTGGATTTAAAGATTCAACTACCTCAAAAAATTGGTTCATATAAAACTGTCTTAAATACTTTAGGGAGATAGAGAACAGCTGGAATTTAATGTGTAACAGTTCTACATGACTCTTCAGAGAAAATAGAGGGAAGAAACCAAGCCAGGAAACTAGTTACTAAATACTGTGGTTGGCACAGGACTTATTACAAAACAAAATCTCAAGTTCAGGCATGACTGGCAAGAATTTCCATTTAAATGTCATAAAGAGTTTGTTCCATGCTGGGTCAGTAAGGAATAAAAAAAAAAAAAAACAGCACCAGCCACTCCGTTCAAGTGGTTTAAGTGCCATTTGCAGGATATTAAAGGTAGGGGCTTCTTAACTTTCCTGAGCGGCAAGGAGAAACATAAAGGTCATTACTCAGTGAGTTAAAGAAATTATGCCATTAATAGCCATGGTTATTAATATTGTTTTGATCATTAGCATAAAAAGTGTTCTTTATTTTTTATTTTTATTTTATTGATGTTTCTACTTTTGCGATAATGATACTGAATCGACAGTTCTTCTCAACACTGCAAATCAGATGTGACTTGGACAGACAAGCCCACTCCTTCCATAGGAAAGATCACTTTATGAACCTTGAGGAGTGAAAAGCAGATTTCCCCCTGAGTCTCTCAAGCAGTTGTGCCATCACTGGCTCTGGCTCAGTACGTGCAGGGGGACCAGCTGTTCAGGAGAGCTCCGAGCCCTGACTTTTTCCCTGTCAAAGCCCTGCCATAAGTGTGTCACTGCTCCCTTGGGGCAGTTTTGTCTGGCAGAGAGAGAGAAAGAAGAACATCTACAGAGAACACAGAGAAGGTCCTGAGGACTTATGTCTGTGTGTTTGTTTGCTGACACCTTAGGAAAACAGCCCAGGAACTCTTGGGTCACATTATGCACATACTGTAGCTGCTCTTTTTGCTGTCACAGTCAACATCAGTGCCCATTTAAAAAGCCAGGATTGCAGCAGTTTGGAAGAGGCTTTTTTGTTAAAAACATCTTTTTATAGTGTCAATATTTCTTCACCCTTGACAGACCTTCTGTGCCCTGCTTTTGACTCATTTGGTTGAGTGCACACTTACCCAAAGTGACAATCAAAACTGTTGGAATCCTAACCCTTAGGCATTCTTTATAGGAAAATAGAGGTGACAAACTTTGAGAAAGATGCTGCATGGATTTGATGGTTGGAAAATATGCTTTCCATTGGAAACTTAATCATCTCAATCCTGTTAGCCAAAGAAAGAGAGAATGAATACTGACTTTTCTTGAAAGAAGTCACTAAAAGAGATAGTGCCTTCCTGTTTACCAGGATGCATTTCTGTCAGGAAAAGGTTGCTGGACTGAGCACACAGACTTTGCTATATAGATTCCTTAAGTCCTGTGGACTTCCTGTGCTTTCCAGCTTTAGAACCTCTCAATAAATAAAGACGTAAGAGCCCAGAGGAATAAATCAGTTTCCCTTTTTAGGAGATGATGCATGGTTGATAGTGATGCTCAGCCATGGAAAATAGAACAGGCAAGAGTACAAGTGGTCATTAGTGACTGGATGTGGCACTTAGTGTCATAGTTTAGTTGGCATGGTGGTATTCAGTCCAAGGTTGGACTTGATGGTCTTGGAGATCTTTTCCAACCTTAGTGATTCCATGATTCAGCAGGTTCTCCCAGCCTTCAGTGACTCGAAGCTCAAAGTCTTCCTGATACAGGAGATATTAAAGCTGTAACAGCCATTGATGCATTCCTTTCTTGATAATTTGACCATTTGCATTTGGAACCATCATAAACTTTTAAAATGTGAAACACTCTGAGCAAGGAGTGCACTCTGACTACAGTCACCATGTAATCTGGAATGTACAGATAACCACAATTATAGAACAGTTTGGTTGGAAGGGACCTTTAAGGCCATCCTGTTCCACTCCTCCTGCTGTGGGCAGGGACACCTTTCACTAGACCAGGTTGTTCAGGGCTCCATCCAGCCTGGCCTGAAATAATTCCAAGGATGGGGCATCCACAGCTGAAAAGTTTTCTTTGCTGAATATGCAACTATCTTGCTTTGAATTTATGTGGAATTAATTGTCATGGAAAAATATAAAATATTGGTTTAGTTTAGTTTAGTTTCCCCCTTCTTTACAGTTACAGCTTTCCTTGCATAATTCATTTATGGGTTTCTTAAGTGGTTAAGTGTTTTATGTAACCTGATCAATGAGGACAAGGCTCAGACAGCTGATTTTATAGAGTCCATCCTTGGTGTTTGGTTATTTTCCTTTCTTTCAGCCCTTATCTTTTCTGAGCTGTGGTTGGTTGGGTTTTTTCAATACCTCATGCACTACAGTGTCACTACAGTGTCCCCGTGTTCTGTACCTGATCCCACCAACAAATCCAATCAGAGCCCATGTCTGTCGGGGTCGGGAGGGCTGTAAGTGGCAGAGGGGGAAAGATTGACAAGTGGCTTTGTGATTCTTGGCATTTACAGGTCTGTTGTTCCTTCCAAGCAGGAGACAAGCCTGGGCACCCTCTCCTGACACACGCAGCAGAAACTGTGACATTTGCCCAGTGCATCCCTTCCTGGCAGTGTCAGGTTGTTAGAGCACAGCAGCTCCTACTCAGTGTTGAACGGAGCAATCATTCAACCCAAGGAACGTTGCAGATGAGGGCAAAGCACCGACAGGGTTGTTTCATAATATTGCTTTTGCCTTTTAAATTGATAGCACAGGGCTTTACTTCGTGTCTCTGTTCTTACTCACATCTATATATGGCTTAATAACTATGTGAGTGGCTCAGTTTCCAAGCTCTTTTCAATCTTTGAAGCTTTGTAAGGGTCATAATATTTTTGACAGCTGTCATTGAAATCCTAAAATAACTCAGCCCTCTGCCCTGTCTGTGGCACTGCTGCCATGTTTATTCTGCAGCACAATCAGGAATCAATAGCTCTGCAATATTTTTTTTCTCTTGTATCCTATTACTTTAAAAAGGTTCTTACATTTGGAGTCAGATGTCAATTCTTGTCGTTTCAAGTCTTGTCTTTTAGTCTATAATTAATTGCTGGATTCTGGCATCCTTGCTCAATTTTTGCTCTGGCAAGAAGACTGAGATACATCTTGTTTCTGCAGTAACTTTTTAGTTCAAATTTAAATGAGTCAAAAATGAGATCTGAATTTTCACTGAATAATATATAATAGGTCTGGGTTTATGATTTGGCTCAATTTCTTAAATTAGGCTAACATTTGTATTCTTTAAAACTTTCCTGGTTCCAATGGCCACGTCTCCACTTCTCTCAGCTAAATCATTTCCCTGACAGCACATTAAAATCTATGCCACAAATGTGTAGAAGAGAGAAATGATTACTAGTAGAAAAAGAAATTTTAAGAGACAAGAGCCTGCTTTATGCAGAAAAATCCTTCAAAATAACAGGACAAGAAAGGCAGAAGTGCCAGGAAAAAGGTAGATTAATTTCTAAGAATTTCTCAGAGTTTTCCCCATTTATACACACCTCCTCCAAACCTTCAAACACATTAATGCTTTGATGGCACATGACATGATCAGGTTACTGTGATTGAATGTGTTTCAGACTGACCTTGATTGTTGCCCATCTTCATGCTCTTTGGTCTTTATAAGCATCACAGAATGCCAGGTCATTAACTCTACTGTGGAAGAAAGGAGGATGTATTATGTTGCCTTTCCTGAGCTTGAGAGTTACCATGCAGACAGTTCCTATAGCTCAATTAATTTGTAGTAACTTGAATTCATTGATTGGAATCCAAAGTCAGTAGGACTTTGAAAGAGTCAGCAGCTTTCTTTGTCCCATCTCAGGTTTCCTTTCAATCAGCAGGAAAATGGAATACTCCCACTGACTGTCTGTGAATTATTCTGCTCCTTCAGATGGATGCCAAGTCTTTGATCTAAACTTCCCAAAGCAATCTGAAGACACTAATTATTTATGCTTTGTAACATCTTTAAACTTTAACCACGCTGACACACCTCTAAGGAGAGCGGCTGATCTTCAGCATGTTCAGTTCAAGCTGTGAAACAGCACAAAAATGGGTGTACTGGTGAGGCCAATGATCTTTCTAGCCTCACACAGTGTCCCATTCACAGATGCTTGAGGAAATGCCATGTGGAAAGCTGATATTTCAGCTAGAATTGTGGGCAGTCGTTCCTTTGACTGCCTAAATGTGGCTTTAGGTGACTAAAATTTTGGGTTCAACTCGGAGAAGATTGTTATAAGTGTATGTCTAAAATATTTGAATGAGTCAGTGCCAAGTGTCCTCTTCCCTATGGATAGTCTTAGTTCCTCAGGAGCAGTGATGTCTGATGGAGGGAGCAGTTGGTGTTTGGCTCAGAGAGCAGTTGGAGTGATTAATGGCTCAGGAGGGTTCTCTGAGGCATAAATCAGTAGCCCCCAGGAGAAGGGAGGATTAAACTCTTTATAAGAGCACCGCAGAGTTATAAACTGCTCTCATTCACGTCACTCCACCACTGCTGGCTGATATTTTCAGTTGGCAATGAGTGAATTATCTGTCTCATTGAGCCCCAAAAATACAGTGAGGGTTTGCTGTTGTGAGAGGGACAAGAGCAAAGATCAGCACAAGGGAGTCCATCTCTCCTGTGATTCTGTGATTCATCCTGGTGCCCCTTGACTCTGGGGTGAGTGCACTTCCAGTGAGGTCAGTTTGGGAAAGGTGTGTGGTTCTTTTGGATAAGGCTAAAGCAGTTAATTCTTCCGTGGAGAGCAGTTCCTTTCGACCTGGATGTGATGGGGCCACGGATAAGGTTGTTGCTGTTGAGTGAAGTGCTTTATGTGTTGGGGAACAGGAGGCCCTGAGAGGCCAGTTCCAAACTAGCGTGTATTGATCCAGCAAAACCCACAAATTCTGTGTGTTTCGATACCATTTCAGTCCTCTCAACTGGCTGGACATTGCCTATGGGTGGCAAGTAGAGAATAAATCTCTTGTTTTCCTTTGCTTCCATGTGCAGCCTTTGCTTTTGCCTTATTGAACTGCCTTTACCTTGACCTACGCTTTTTTATCCATGTTGTTTCCCAGTCCTGCTGAGGAGAGTGACAAAGCAGCTTGGTGATCACTTGATGTCCAGTCAAGGTCAACCCACCACAAAGCCTCCTAGATTTTGTTAGGAATAGGAAAGCACACGGTTTGTCAGTGCCATTCCCTACATGACAGGAACTGATTCTTATTGGTGTACAAGCTGCTTGAAAGTGTTACATGACTATTATCCTTGGTGATGGTGTCAAAGAGAAGTAATTTTGGATCAATGTTCTCTGTTAGAAAACCTGAAAACCAGCACAGGAGCTTTTCTTTTATAACAGTGTGTTAAAGAAGAAATATTTTGTACATTTAGCTCGAGAATGTCCCAGCAGGAAAGGCTCTTAGAAAGGCAGTGCTTCTGTGATTATCTCTTCATGAAGAAAGATGTCAAAGGGGACAGTTTGTTTGGTGTTGTGCCTCTCAGAGTGAAGCACATGGGAAGATTGTTCTGTTTCTTCAGTGGCAAAATTCAAGTTCTGTCTTGGGGAACTGCAGTCTCAACAACTTGATGCCCAACAGGATGGGCAGCATTTCAGTGTCAGAGGAAAATCATTACAAGTGATTCAAAATTCTCTTTGTGTTTCATCCCAGCCATCTCCACTGAGGCCCTGGTGGTGGTCAACCTAACTGGGAGATGCTCTCATTCAATGATGTGCTCTGTCTTGTTACATTCTCTTTTGCAGACACATGACTCTCTCCAAGCAGCCATCATGATCTGGGAGGTATCTTTAAAACTGAGAAATCAGGCAAAGGATAGTGGGGTTATTTGAGGCTGTTTCTGTGTCTCCTTTTCTTTCTAAGCCTTCATTAACATGAAAATAAAGATAGAGAAATTCTGAAAATCCCACTTCACTGCATTGTTTATAATATAGTGGTTGCCATGTCTTTATTAGCTGTTCACCTCCTTGGGTAGAATTAGAAATGTCCACATTTTGGTAATATATATTTGATTTTATATATTATATTTATATATAAATAATAAACTTCTAATTGCAATCGTCTCTCTGATGCGAGATTCTCAAGCCAACTTTAAGAAGAGAATTATAAGTCCATCAGACTCAGTGAATTTTCTGCACTACTCCTTGTAGTTTCATTAGGCTGTAAAAGGAGCTGGAATCTGCTTCACAACAACCTGTCATTTAGAGAATGTGCTTCAGCTCTCAAAATAGGCTTTTTAGATATATCTGAAGAAGGAGACTTTTGACTTTAGTAGTCACTAGTCTTTATTTCCTAAAAAAACTGCTGGAGAAATGGATTTTTTACTTTTGAGTTTGGTAAGGAAGTTGCTTAAGCCTTGACGGATTATTAATTCCTCAATTAATATCCATATTTTGACACTGAAATGGGCTTTTTCCATTAGTGTTGCGTGACTTTGCTATGCGGTGCATAAACCATTTAATTCCTGTCACAAGGAGATCATCAGAAATTACTGTGTTGAGGACTTGTACGACGAGACACGGAATTTACAACTGAGCATCTCAAATGAATCTCATGATCCTGACTCAGAAGGTGAGCATTCTTGTCACTGAAACAATGAGCAAGGTGGAGTGGAGAGACATCATTTCAATTTGCATTTTACTGTGCTTGGTTGAATTTCCTCTTGTCTGCTGACCTGCTGGAGCTGTCCATTGACAGCCTGCTGAGAGTGCAGAGTAAAATGCATGTTTTGATGCCATGTCACCAAAATAACATCCCAGCCATTGTTGTCTCGCAGCTCACAAGCAGGAGCTCATTAAACAACAGTAATTTGATCCCTTTTGATTGTCTGTCTGGTCTTCAGTTAAAAAAAAATAAAAAGCTGTATCATCTGTGGGATGTTTTCAAGGCATCTGCTTTATCATCAAATCCTAGAATGATTTGGATTGGAAAATCATCTCGTTCCAAACCCCCTGCCATGGGCAGGGACACCTTCCACTATCCCAGATTGCTCAGAGCCCCATCCAACCTGGCCTTGAGCACTTCCAGGGATGGGGCAGCCACAGCTTTTCTGGGCAACCTGTGCCAGGGCCTCCCCACTTCTAAGTAAAGAATTTCTTCTTAATTTATGGTCTAAATCTACTCACTTTCAGTTTAAATCCATTCCCTCTTGTTCTCTCACTCCATGCCCTTGTCCAAAGTCCCTCTCCGTCTTTCTTGTAGGGCTCCCTCAAGTAGTGGAAGACCACTATGAGGTCTCCCTGGAGCCTTCTCCAGGTTGAACAATCCCAATTCTCTAAGCCTTTCCTCATAGCAGAAGGGCCCCATCCCTCAAATAATCCTCATGGCCTCCTCTGGATTTGCTCCAAAAGATCAATGTCCTTTTTATGTTGAGAATCCTGGAGCTGGACACAACACTCCAAGTGGGATCTCACTAGAATGGAGCAGAGGGGCAAAATACGCTCCCTCAGCCTGCTGCCCACGCTACTTTGGGCTTTCTCAGGGACCTCCAGAGCTCTTGTGGTCCAAGTGCCTCCTCAAAGCAGAGTCCCTTAGAGCAGATGCTCAGGGAAATGTCTGGTCAAATCTTGAGCAGCTTGGAGGATCAAGGTCCCACACACTCTTTGAAGAATCTATTCCAGTGTTTGACCATCCTCACAATGAAAAAGGTTTCTTTCTTATGCCAAAAATGGAATTTCCTGCAAGGATTGGGTGGGTTTGATGTATAGTACTCTCTATGTAGAGACACCCTTGTTGATTATTTGGAACAAAATTGTTCTTAGTTTTGTAACTATTATTTGTATTATGCTTACAACATGCAATTAATGATTCCTATTAAATGTTCTGTACAAGGCAGATCCCAATAACCAATGTTTATTTACATTTTTTCCAAAACACAGCATTGAAAAGACAAAAGAGAGGCAATTTAATGCAAGAGAGAAGGTGTAAAACCTGCATTTCAGCCTGTACAAACAAATCTGGATTTTTATTGGTCTAGGAAATTTTCTCCTTTGACACTCCAATATTGCTGTGGGGTGAGAGACACACAAATTTCCTAGGATCCCTTTATTTTGTAATAACTTCTCCTCTGCTGAATTACATATTTCAAAGAATATCTTGTTAATGACCAATATATGGCAAATATATTCTCCAAGCTTATTAGCACAGAAATAATTGCAAGTGGCTGCTGTAGTTCATTAAGGCTTATTTATGCTGTAGTTCATTAAGGCTAATTTTATAAGTACAAAATATATTTTAATAGCCATTTTTGCCTCTTTTTTTTTTTAATGTTTCTCTGCCATCTACTGCTAGCAATAGTTTCTGATTTTCTTCTTTAGTCACAGATAATTTGCCACTGTGCTTACAGTGAACTGCTTAGTGGTGGCTTTTAATCAGCAGTTTTGCTGGGCAGTAGCAGGTGCTGATCTTCAGTCAGGCACATATTCATTTACATCTGCTTTTCCTGGGTCAAAAGGGCTGGTTATTATGATGTGTAGTGTATTGTTTAATATAATCAAAGCACATCGCAGTAGCTCGACATACATTAAACTCACCAGTCTGGAGAGCCAATTTTCCAGGAGTTATATATTCTTTTGTTGTTTGTAACGAGCTGTTTAGTGGGAGTTTCCTCCTGCTCTTTGCTCAGTGTTCTCTGAGCCAGAGGGTACCTGCAGATCAGGGCTCGACAGGTACTGCATTGCCACAGATTGGCAGGTTTCTCATGGCTCAGCTTTTCCAAAAGATCACAAGGGAACATTCTTTGTCTCTAATTCTTTCTTGATTTTGATCTGAAGAGAAACTAAAGAGTGACTCTACCTTAAATCTAATCAAATTATCTCAGAGACAGATTGATGCACATCTTGGTAAAGGGAACTCTCATATCAGCTCAGACATGGGAGAGAGGGAGGAATTGATTTCTTTTTCTTACAACTTTTCCACTTTCAATGAATACTTAAATATTTATTGATGAAAAGACCAGAATTGGAACATTCTGCATCTCATTCCTATGTCTTTGCTATCAAACAGTGTAACTGTTCCTCTTTAATGTCTGTCTCAGCATTCATTTACGCTTGTGAAACAGGGAAGCAACTACAAAACAAATGAAACGGTGACCTCTTCTGCATGTCTCACATCATCCTGGCTTATGGTAGAAATCCGGTTCAAAACCTTACTCTGGGTTTAAGCCAAGATCTAGGTTTGAATTCCCATTTAACCATGTAAGATTCAAGCCAGAAGGAATACTAGGAGTACTGAACTGTTTTCTTTCCCTGTTGTGGGTTTAAAGGAACCAGTGACAGTATTCAGGAGCACTCAAAGGCAGAGTCATTTCTATCTTTTATTCTTACAGAGACAGAGGAAAACTTGAGTCTCACACAACTATTGACAAATGTAGGTGAGGAAAAGTAGTCATTTTAGGGTTTTTCCCTAGAATTATGGATATATTGAAATTTAGAATCTGCTGACATATTTGGTGTTCAAGTAGTAATTTCAATTCAGTTTTCTGTGGGAACTTCTGTGGGAATTTTGTTTTGGTAAACTCAACACATTCATTTCTTGCTAAAGCAAAACAGGTATGTGCACACACATGCATCCAGAATTTGGGGTAATTAGCAGTAAAAACATCCTGACCTTGGTGGGGGAAACAAGCTCACAAAAATGATTGCAGTCAGGGATAAAAGTAAAGATTTATTCCATTATGAAGAGGAACAAAAGAGCAGGAGGTTAACTCACAGACAGCCTTCCCTTCCATTTTCATGGAGCTGAAGGACAAAGTACTGACAGGATTGGGTGTTATGTGAATGAATCTGTGTGTATAAATGGTGTTTGTGTTTTTCTGCTCATATTTGCATCGGACAGGCTGAGAGAGCAGGGTTTGCCATTTTTGCCTCTGAGAGGGCTCCAGGGAAACCTTAGAGCACCTTCCAGTACCTTAAGGGGGCTCATGAAAAGGAGGGAGTGGGACTTTTTCGTATGGGCAGGTGGTGAAAGAAGAAGGGAAGATGGTTTAAAGTGACAGCGGGCAGGTTATATGGGATGTTAGGAAGAAATGCTTTACTGTAAGGGTGGTAAAGCACTGGCACAGGTTGCCCAGGGAAGCTGTGGATGCCCCATCCCTGGAAGTGATCCAGGCTGGGTTGAGTGGGGCTCTGAGCAACCTCATCTAGTGAGTGGCATCCTTGCCCATGGCAGGGGTGTTGGAAATAGATGGTCTTTAAAGGCCCTTCCAACCCAAACCATTCTGATTCTATGATCAGTATCTCTCTTAAAAACAATTTAGTTTCACTACAAAATATTGTGCAAATTGAATACAATTGGATTTGGTTGTTTAATACAAAACAAAGGGCTTTGAGATTCCTCTTCATTGCTGTAAATAAGCACTGGATGTTTTCCCTTTGGAACATTTTTCTAAGTAAAAGATGTGACCATTCTTCCTTTTGTGTTATTTGTCATGAGTGGTCGTGAGGGCTGCTTTTGTCTAAACACCCAGCAAGTTAATGAGCTTACTTCTATGGGAACAGAAAATCCCACTGTGAGTCCATCTAATCCCTTGTTTTCTAGTAGGATCTTGATGCACACAGACACAATGGAGAAAACTTCTCAGTAGCCAGGAAAGCAGATTTTCACCTTCCAGGTCACTCCAACACTTCTTCTCTCATCTACTGTGAAACTGAAGTTTAAGACAGGTATTTGGGTGTTACTGAATCTCTGTGAGAGCCAAGTATTCTGAATTCCTCAGCATCAGTGATGCCTGAAATGGGTACTTGAAATTTGAGAAGAATTTTCAGTCCCAAATTGCCGTGGTTTAACCCCAGCCCCACTCAGTTGCTCACCCACATCCCCCCCCCTCCAAGGGATGGGGGAGAGAATTGGAAGAGTAAAACTGAGAAAGCTTGTGGGTTGAGTTAAAAACACTTTAATAGGTAAAGCAAAAACTGTGCATGCAAACAAAGCCAAACAAGGAATTAGTTCCCCACTTCCCACGGGCAGGCAGGTGTTCAGCCGTGCCCAAGACAGCAGGGCTCCATCACATGTGATAGTGGCTTGGGAAGACAAATACCATCGCTCCAAATGTCTCCCCTTAATTCTTCTTGCCCAAGTTTTATATAATGAGCATGATGCCATGTGGTCTGGAATATCCCTTTGCTCAGTTGGGCTCAGCTGTCCCAGCTCTGTCCCTTCCCAACAACTCCTTTTGACCCCTCAGCCTCCTTGCTGGGGGATAAGGAGCAGAAAAAGCCTTGGCTCTGTGTAAACTCAGCTCAGGAAAACCAAAAACATGTCTATATTTATCAACCCTGTTTTCAGCACAAATCCAAACCCCAGCCCCATAGTAGTTGCCATGGAGAAAATGAACTCTATCCCAGCAGACACCAGCACACTAGTGGAAGTGCCATTTGGATTTACCAAAACGAAAATGACCTGAAACACAACCTGGAGGCAGAAGTGTCACCATGGGCGTGTGCGTGGGACAATGGGACTGTGCATGGGCTGGACTGAATGTGGGCTGGGCAGGAAAAGGGTTGCACACACCAACAGCAAGTGTTCTGTGGAAAACACGCTGCTTCCAGGCTCCAGAGTTTTATACTGAGGAAGAGTTCGGAAACATTTCAGCTCATCTTTGCCAGACTAGAAGATAAAAGGACTTGCAGGCCAGTGCTGCATCTAACATGACATTAACTCATCTGGCAGCCCTGATACACGTTTTCCTTGCAGCAGAGATCCAGAGCGTGTGGGTCTTTTCTTCCAGCAGGAGATGACCAGTTTTGTCCTGTAAGCAACATAATGGTTCCATGTGGTCGAAACCAACATGGCTTATAGGCAGTAGCCAGCATTGCCTTTCTGGATGTCTTCAGGTCCCTAATTTTCTTGCATCTTGCTTTGGTGCAGCCAGAATTTAATTTGTTCTTTCCTCCCAGAAAGGGGCAGTTGTGGGAAGGAAGATGTGAAGTTCTTGAAGCCAGGAACAGCCACAACAGTGAGGAAAGGTGTTGCTGACAGATTTACCCACATACCTTTCCTTGCTTTGATTTCTGCAGCTTCTTTGCATGATCATCCACAGGATGCTCAATCTTGTTCAGAATTTCTGAGCTTCTGAGCAATTGAATTTGCTTCTCTGTTTTCTGTCAGTAACCATCCTGATTTTCTTAGGAAAGATAGGAAAGTATCTGCCCTCCTTTCCAGTAGATAAAAAATATTTGCATAGCCAAATGAGCTACATCATCTTCCTGAAGTGGTTGAGGCACAGCTCCAAAATGAGTAGTCATGGAGAATTCCTGTCATAAGCCAGGCATTTCGTTTTCCCAGATAGGATAATATGGACATGTTACCTGCTTAGGATGAGTTTAATTTACCTGGCGCCTTTCAACAATTCATGTGGCTGAACACAGCTCAAGTGTTCCCTTGCAGTTGGGTTATCCCATTGGATTAACTTGCTCAGACCTATACAGTCAATTATGCTAATTCAGAGTGGTGTGGCTCCTACCGAAGGTTCATCAGATATCCAAGGAAAAGGCAAGTGACAGCCTTCCCAAAAGAGCAAAGAAGCTATTGTGGTTTCTCATAGTTTCTCACTGCAGAGACTCTATGCCATGAACCCAAATTTAGCTCCAAAACACATCGCAAAGTGTGATCTTACCTCCTTCCAACAAGACTGAAAACTAGGCTTTTAGGTCATGGTGATTCTCTCTCTTATCAATGCTGAAAATTAACTCCTGAAACAAGTTAATTCACTCTCTTTTTTTGTTCTTAACACGCACTTTAACATTGGAGCAGTTGTGTTGTTGAGCTTCTTCTGTAGAGAGAGAATAATTGAGATCAGTGAGGGTAAAGTTGGCTTTAACATTCATGGTGAGACAGCTTTCTATGTGTTGTTTGGCAATATGTACAGAAATCATAGAATTGTTAAGGCTGCAAAAGACCTTTAAGTCCAACCATCAACTCAGCACTGCCAGGTCCACCACTAACCCCTGTCTCTAATCACCACATCTACATGTTTTTTTGAACACTTGCAGGGATAGTGTTTCCACCCTGGGCATCCTCTTTCAGTGCTTGACCACCCTTTCAATGAAGAACTTTTTCCTAATATCCAATCTAACCTTCCCCTGGCACAACCTGAGGTAATTTCCTCTTGTCTTATCACTTGTTACTTGAGAGAAGAGACCAACTCCACCTGGCTACCACCTCCTTTCAGGGAGTTGTAAAATCCCCAGGCTAAACAATTCCAGACCCTTCAGCCACTCCTCATAAGAGATGGGTATAATAATCTGTGTTCACAAATAGGAAAAAATACATTTAGGGAGGGAGGAGCTCAAGCAAAACCTTGAGCCCAGGGATGAGCAGGTGCAACCTTCCTATCTTGTAGGAGCTGGTGAAACTGCTCCTGAATTTCAGGTGTTTGTTTCACTGTGAGGGCTTTGGTGGTTCAGAAAGACAGAGTGAATCCACGAGTAAACTTGGAATAAAACTCATGTTCTTCCTTCTCTTATATCACAGAATCATAGAATGGTTTGGGTTGGAAAGGACCTTAAAGATCATCTCATTCCAACCTTCCACCATAAGCAGGGGCACCTTACGCTAGATCAGTTTACTCCAAGCCCCATCCAACCTGGCCTTGGACACTTCCAGGGATGGAGCAGCCACAGCTACTCTGGATAACCTGTTCCAGGGCCTCACTGCCCTGACAGTAAATTTCTTCCTCATATCTAATCTAAACTTTCCCTTTGTCAGTTTGAAGCCATTCCCTCTTGTCCTGTCACTCCATCTCCTTGTTCAAAGTCCTTCTCCAGCTCTCTTGTTGACCCTTTAGGTGCTGGAAGGCTCTAAGATCTCACTGGAGCCTCTGCACTTCCATTTGAGACATTCTTTTTTTGTAAGACTGTCCTGGTCATAAGAGTTCTTCCTCCTGCCAGCCTACTTACAAATACTCTTAACAACCAAACTCCTCCTCCCAAAATCCCCAGCCAAAGTATTAGGCTTGATGCTGCAACTCAGATAACCAAATCTCCCCCTGAAACATGTTGGAAAAGTTTAGGCCTGCCAGAAATATTTTGTCATCCTGTCTCATGCTTTCCAGTGAAAGGCAGGGTTTTGCTCCCTGTCACATTTTTATTTTCATTTTAATCTCCTTTTGATGAGCTTCCTATAGGGTTTTTAGCTACTTAGAGTAGAAAGTTAATGTTTTAATTGCAGTTTCCAACAAAAAAGTAAAAAAAACCCTCATTGCTTCAGAGATCTTCTTGCTTTCATTGTTTCCTGCTGTTGCTTTTACTCTTGACATTCAGCCTCCTCAACAAGTCCTGATATGACACACCATAAAATCTTTATCCTGTCAAAGCCCTGCTGTGAGCATTGCCCAGTGCTTCCAGAATTTGCATTTAGCATCCATTCATGCCACTGTGTCGGTGGGGTTTTCTTATCACTGAGTAGCCCTCCAGCTTTACATGAAAGGGCACAAAGTTAATGGAAACAGCATTAAAACTCTATTAGCATTTAGTGAGATTACTAAGACTTGTTCAGAACTTAATATTAGTTTCAGAAATTATTAGGTTTTTTTTTTTTTTTTGACTCACAATATCCAGAACCTGAGACAGCAGGAACAGTCCCATCGTTTTTCAGGTGAGGATGTTATTGAAGAAGGAAGGGAAGGCTTTCCTTTTGAAATAGATTGTTTCAGGGATTGGGAAATTTTTATGCATTGTTTTGTCCTTTTTCTTTTGACAGAAGAGACACTCATTGGAGTTTATGTTTCTCTCTGTACATTTTGACTTAAATTCCTGGAGAAATGAACCATGGAGGGAAGAATGTCTCTTGGAAATATCAGAATATACCCTCCTTATTTCAGAGTGTTAATGAGGATTTTCCTGCAGACACAAACCTTCCTTGCTGTTGCTTTTCTTGGGGGGGAAAGAAGAGTTGAAAACTCAGTGTGATTGTGATAGGGACAGGAAAATTGCAAACCAAGAAGGTGCAAAGCAGACTAAAGTGTGCTTGAATGTAAGCACATATGTTTTCCGTTCCTAGCCCTTCCTGTAGCTTCAGGTGCCTCAGGTGTATTGCCCATTTTAAAATACAAGGGGCTTTTCTCTTGCCTCAAGGCTAAATTAGACATCCTTGTTACTTAAGCATACACTGTAATTCCATAGTGCAGAGCAGCATCTCATACCGTTTGACTCTTAGTCTTCTCTTCATCCTGTGTAGTTCTCCTGGGGTCCTAGGACATTATTAAACACTTTTTCTTGGGTTTTTGTCTCTGGAAGTACCCACGCTGTTACACTCTGCTAAGGAGGACTGGAGTTTGAGCTCCAGTTAAGCTTGAGCTGTGTCACAGAACTTGCTGCTGAAGGTGTAGAGATTTTTTAGCTTCAGATGGGAAACCTTATGGCACAGCTGGAGTAGAATGTGCCTAAAACTTCTTGTTTTGAGTCATCCACAGAGAGACAGCAAATAGGTGTGGATTTGTGAGGGGATAGAGCAGAATGGAATGGAGTGGAATGGAATGGAATGGAATGGAATGGAATGGGGTTGAGGCATCAACCCCTGAAAAGACTCTTGGGTAGAAGGAAAGTGGTGAATTCTGCCTGAGAATGTCAGTTCTATCATGGAAAAATCTTGAGGTAACACAAATTTAACGTATTTGACTGCTCTGTTATTACTGAGGACAATGTTAGACACAGACATCGGCAAAAGTGAAAATATTCTCAAAGAAAAATAACTCCAGCTGAGGGACTTCACCCTTTCTCTTTCTATAGAAGAAAACTGCAGGAAACAATTAAACTGTTATGTTCCAGAATGCACAAAAACTAGGTTTTATTTTCTGTCTTTGTACTGAAAGGCTGATTTGATGACTCATAAGGAACTGGATGGAGAAGTGACAATCCCAACTTAGTTCTTGGTTTTGTCATGTCTATTTCCGTGGGAAAACCTTCAAACAATTTTTGTGTTACTTTTCATTTCCCAGATTTAAACAATGATGTTCGGACCAATTGTTTCAATTATATGTTATTTGGGTCATTTGGGTCAATTTTTCTTTGGAAAAAAAGGATGTAAATCTCTGACTCAAAGGTGTTTTTATGTCAAATTCACTAAGTACTTCCATCCTTGCAGATACTGTGGTAACATTTAGAGAGGTCGTGTAAGGACGTAGGCTGATAAAAAGACCTCAGGAGAAGAACTGGACAGAATAATCTGTCATGTGTTGAGTCAGCTAATAAAAAAAGTAGTTACTTAAAATGTCCACAGGCATCAAAGCGTAACTGAGGTCTTAGACAAAGGAAAATAATTGAAATTAGAATGGACATAATGAGAAATGCACTATCAGGTTTTGCAAAGACTTATACCAAGGGTTCGATTCTCAAGCAAGAGGCAGTAAAATTGCATGTAGCCAAGTGTAAAAAAAATAGATTAAAAGTGGATTTATAAAAGTTATTAAGGGAGGATGGTCAGTTCTTGAACTTGTTCCCTGTGAATCCAGGTACTATTCCTGTTAGAATGAGCAGACAGTGAAGAATTTACTGCTAAACACTATTGCCTCACATTCCTTTCATAATGGACTGTAAACCAGTGTGCTGAGCTGAACATGTTATAATACAGATGTAAATAAAAGCCCTGCATGGCTTTCATTCAGCAGGTCTTAACTTCCCACTCGGAGCACCCCTCTGAGGTGCAGAATTATCAATATCCTTGTTTTAAAGGCAGCAAAGCTGAGATATAAAGAGATTAAGTCACTTGCTGGAGGCTATTAGAGAAGCACAACTGTGTCAGTAGCTCCCAAGCTCTCACCATTCAAGCTCAAAGGGATTTTATTTTGCACCACGCTCTCTTCAAAGTACATGTTTAGATAAATGAAGGAAAAATATCTTTGGCATAAATCTGAAGATTTCAGTAGAAGAGCTTTGGGGATTAATTTGATCTGCTCATTTCTTGGGAGATACCAGGAACTCGGCTGTGTGTGTTTAAAGCACACTGGTCCCATCTATTGGGGCTGCTGTGGAATTGATTGTATTGGGTTACAGCAGGTCATTTGTCGTCATGCAGATAATTTTGTTTGGTTTTAGTAGCATCCTATTCTTTTCCACCCTGCTCTGTTTTTCACCATCTAAGGAATCTCAGGTGTAAATGTGTTGGCTGTTCCACCCCTCCCCTCACCAAGCTCTGCTAATAATTTCAGTGTTGTGTTTGGTTCAAATATTGGCTGTGATTCAGCCCTGAATGAGGAAAGTGTTGATGTTTAACATCAACAGATTATCTTTCTTATACTCTCATTTCATGCAAAAAAAAAACCAAAACAAAACATCCCTGTGTGAGCCAGCTGCAAGGATTCCCAAAGAAGAGGCTGACTAAAGTCAAATGACGAAAGCCATACTTATAATTTTAAACTTATCCATCTAAAACTTTGGTTTTCAGCCTAAGTGAGCTCTCTGAACACCCCTTTAGGCAGTCAAAAATTGTAGGTGTCCCCGAAGGCTCAGCAGTCCTGTCTGTCAGTGTTTTCTGAGAGCTTTGGGAACTGCCGGCTCCTTTCTACTGGCTGTGCACAGCTCTGGGTAACTGTCCTTTGGAAAAGAGGAGAGGAGAGGAG
>VWZF01004605.1:644768-678721 GCA_013396755.1 Sclerurus mexicanus | reverse complement strand
AGAGGAGAGGAGAGGAGAGGAGAGGAGAGGAGAGGAGAGGAGATTTAGAGACAGAAACACATTCAATCCATAACCCTGTTTTTTGATGGGAGCTATTTAGGGAAGTTGAAAAAAATGGGTGAGAAAAAAGCACAAGAAACATTTAAAGAAGCCAATTAGAGCATTGAAAGGTTTTGAGAAAGGAGTCTAACTCAACTTCTTGTGTTTAATGCTCCTTGACAGTGAGGATGGCGAAGTGCATAAAACTTTGTCCCATGTGTTTTGAAAGAGCCCACTGCTAAAACTGAGGACAAAATAGAGAGTAGGACAAACTGGTCATGGGTAGAGGCAGGGAGACATTAAATAACAGAAAAAGACTACCTAGCTTATTGGTATTTGCGAACTGTGGTCATTTTCCTCAGCCCTTAAACACTTCTAACATGCCAGTGAGAAATTCAGATTTCTGGGCTGCTTTATTCCAGCTGTTCCACTGCTTTGTGTTCATTTCTTTTGGCTTTGTTAAAACACGAGAGAGCAGGAACAATATTCTAGTACCTAACAAAGTAACTCCATCTTTACTGAATGCCTAAATATTTTACAGAATTCAGCTCCATATTGAGGGAGTCTGTGTTTGAAACTAGGACTGCTGCCTTTTTCACTGTATTGTGATTCACAGCCACAAACATAATGGACAGGACTCTACAAAAAGTACTTGGTACTTCTGCAGAGAAGTGTTTTTATTTTCTCCCTTATATTTGAAAGATAAAAATATGGCAAATATTAGAATAGAGTGTCTAAAAAGAAATTCTTATTTATGCTTCAGGCATCTTTCTTTGAAATTTACCTTGAAAATGCAGCTCAAGTAGCATCATATATAACTTGTTTTCAGCTATTGGAAGCAGAGTGTGGTGTGTTCCAGTAATTCCTTCTTTTTTTAGTCATCTAAATTTCAAAATAATTCTGCTATTCGTGTGAAATACACTAGTTTTACTATTTATGTTATGCCTTGCATGATTCCAGAAATAGCTTTCTATTTTTCTTTCTAAATGATACTGGAAACTACAGGGGAAGAAACAACCACGAGTTTGTCCTATAATAACAATAATAATCAATAGGAGAAGCATTCTGTCTGCCTGTGCAGCACAATTTCTCATCTGGAGACATCAAATGCTTTTGAAAGCACATGATATTAACTGTGCTTTGGTGACTGAAGAAACAGCAGCACAGAGTTAAATGATTTTCCCAGTATCACACTGCAAGTCCACACTAAAGCCAAGCACAGGACCACATCTCCTCCTGTTTTATTCAATTCTGTAACAATTTCCATCCTCTGTCAGTTGAATTTCCTGCACCCCAGTTGCACTTGGCTAGTTGTGATTTAATGCGATTTGTTGTTACCATGATGACAGGAGGGAAGGAATCTCTTGTCTTTCAGATTGATCACAGTTTTAGGATGCAGTTTGGTTTCTGAGGGGAGGAGTTGTTTGAGACTCAGAGATGAGACTCATTATTTATTTATTATTTGTTTGTTTCTTTATTAATTTCTAACGAGGTTCCTGTGCTATGCTTGTCCCTGAGACTTCTCAGCATGCGCAGTGTCACAGGATAGTTTCTTGCTGGAAGGCCAGTTTTTGGGGGCCTATAAATGAGATATGGAAAAGGGTCCTGTCTTCTGTAGGTCATTAAAATGCTTACAGTTATCAGATCTGGATTAAGAAGGACACACAACACCCCAGTGAGTGTGCCACTCTATTCTACAATTTCTCTCACAGCATTTTAGGGTCCAAGCACAGAGGAGGTGCTGCGGAGTTACTGCTCGTGAATATCCTAGCCTGCTACACATCTAGTATTGAAAATGTAGTGGAAAAGCAAAACAAAACTAAAAACAAACCACCAAAAAACCAAAAAAAACCGCAAGAAAACAACAGCAATAAGAACAACAAACAAAAACCAAACCAAACCAAACCAAAAAACTCCCAAACAAACAAAAAAACCCCAAACCAAAATACACACACATAAAAAAAAAACCAAAACCAAGAAAACCCAACCCATAGAAACCAAACAAACAAAGAAAAAAAACCCAGAACAAACCAAATCCTCAATACTTCAATAATTTTCACATTATTAAGCTGTGTAGTCCATTCCTAAGAGTGACTGAAGACCTCACATGGAAGTCCAGCTGCCCACCTGGACAGCTTTCAAAGGTCATGAGATTAAGCTCTTGGCTCCACCTTCCCTGGAGTAGCTTGTTATTTGACTGATGGACACTTTAATCCTTTTGGATGCACGAAACCTCCGCAGGAAGAAACTGTGTGTTAATATCACTGGAAAACAGGCCTGAAGAATTAACTGTAACACCAGTGAAGAGGGTTTTATTCTTTTAATTCTTGGTGGCCAGCCTTATAAATCCCTTATTATTCATTCATGGAAGTGTCATATTTAAAATGCAAATTCCTTCCCATCCTCCTCCCCCATCTCAATCCGTTTCCTTTGAAGTGTCCCTGGAGCTCTTGAGGGGACATCCACAATGGGATCACTGTGATCTGCCAGCTTGCAAAGGAGTGCCCTGCACCAGCTCAGGGGGGTTCAGCTGGGTCCTTCTTAGCAGTCCCAGCTTGCAAAAAGCATCTGGACTTTGTTTAAGAGGAAGAAAAAGGTAAAACTAAGGGCTGCAGGATTGGTATTTTTCCCAAGTCCCATGTCTGCCATCATCAGAGTACTTCATGTGGCAGTGAAGTCAATAATATAAATAGATAATATAAATAGATCTGTTTTGTCTTCCACATGTTCTCTTGGTTCGGGAAGAGCAAAGCTCTTCTATGACATCTACTCTAGCAAACAATGTCAAGGCTCAACTAGTGTGGCATTTCCATCTCTGTGTGGGGAATGGTCCATTGTCCTTGGTTCTTTACTACCACCCAGCCATGGTTTTAAGTTCTTCTAGGCAGTAGTGGCTGTTCCAAGCCAAAATTGTGCTAGGAATGGTGCTATGAATTGAAGAAGGCTTCTGTGCTCCACTGCACTACCTGTGGCTGCAGGGCCCATTGGAGGAAACTGTTGTGTTTTCAGGTGAAGTCCAGGTTAGTGAATGTATTATCCATTATTCACCCTTCTAGGAGCAACATAAATACTGATAATAATGACCATATTAGCAAGGTAAATTATATTATCAGTAATGGCTAAATAGTTTAATAGTCTTCATCAAATGACTGAGAGCCTTACCCAGCAGCCAGACTTGCTGGCTCCTGTGTTGTTAATGCAGCCAGTGCTCACAGCTGGAATAAATGTAATTTTGAGTATAGACTGCACTTCTTGAGTGAAAAAAACAGTTTTGAATGGTTTGATGTGGTTTGTGGTGAGAGTTCACACACACTAAAATCTGTGTGAAACCTGTGGCCACAGTGATAGTTTAAAATTTATCTAATGTTATATAATATAAATGAGGTCCTTGTAAGAATAATCTCAAATACAAATGTTAGTCTCCACTATGGGTCATCTTAGTTAAGTGCATTTTCCTAAAGTGGTAAATCAAAACTAAACATCCACTGCTGGACATTCACAAGTCATGAATATATGTTGACTTTATGGAATGGAGAAGAGAAGACTTTGGAGTGACCTTATTGTGGTCTTCAAGTACCTGAAGGGAGCCTACAAGAAAGATGGAGAGAGACTTTTTATGAGGGTCTGAAGTGACAGGACAAAGGGCAACTGTTTTAAACTGCCAGAGTGCAGGTTTAGATGGGATGTTATGAAGAAATTCTTTACTCAGAGGGTGGTGAGACCCTGGCACAGGTTGCCCAGAGAAGCTGTGGCTGCTCCATCCCTGGAAGGGTTCAAGTTTAGGTTGGATGGGGCTTGGAGCAACCTGGGATAGTGGGAGGTGTCCCTGACCGTGGTGGGGGATTGGAACCAGATTATTTTGAAGGTTCTTTCCAAATCAAACCGTTCTGTGATATGATTCTGTGATTGGTAATGATCCATAAACCAACCACCCTGTTGAGTGCTACACAATTGTCTTCTACCTTGGTTTCATTCCACACAGTTTCATGTCCTCACATGGCTGTGCACTTTCGCTGCCTTACTGCCCTATTCCAGTCTGGAAATCAAGTGTTGAATCTTTCCAACTTTTAAACCAAATGCTAGATGCCCTTAAGAGAAATGTTGGCCCTTTCAGGAAAATTCAATCCTTCCACCTATGAAATGAAAAAAGCTTTCTGGAAAGTAGCTTGCTGGAAATGGCCACCAAGTTGAACATGAGCCAGCAGCAGGACCTTGCTGCAAACGCAGGGAGTGATGTCCTCAGCTGCATTAGATGTACTGTCAGATGTGAGGGAGCTGATCTTTACCCTCTACTCAGCACTTTCAAGGCCACATCTGAAATGCTGTGTCCAGTTCTGGCTCCTCAGTACAAGAGAGACGTGAACATAGAGGAGAGAGCCCAGCAAGGGACCACAGAAGTGATTAAGTGTCTGGAGCATCTCTCCTTTGAGGAAAGGCTGTGATAGCTGGGACTGTTCAGCCTGGAGAAGAAAAGGTTGAAGGAGAATCTTATTGATGTCCATAAAAACCTGAAATGAGGGTTCAAAGTTGGAGCCAGGCTCTTCCCACTGGTTCCCAGTGACAGGATCAGATGTAATGGGCACAAACTGAAACACAAGAGGCACCCTCTGGACATTAAACCTTTCAAACCCAACCATTTCATGACTCTCTGGTTCCAAGTACCAATAATTAGAGAGAGAAAACATTGTTGCCTGGGAAAGCCAAACATCCCCAATCAGCACTGTGGTCAAGCTTGCAGCTTCTAACAAATTTCATTAGAAAGTCGGTAGTGAGTGACATGAACTTCCTTTACCAAATTCCCATGGCTGCGTTTGGCTTTTGTGCTTTGTGTTTGGCTCCATGGATATCTGGAAGACCTACTGCTGCTTTTCAACGTGATTTGTGCATTTATTAAATGGATTTGGGAGTTAATTGTGTTGGGATGGTTCTGCCTGCCAGCAGGAAACCAGGACAGCATTTTCAATGCCCTTCAGTCCTCATAATCTAAATAAATTCATGAATGCACAAAAATGATTCTACCTCGTTACTTTGGCCCAGTAACATGTGTTGGCTCAAAGAGCTCAAATTTGCTGTAATCATCTTTTCCTCTCCAGTAATTCCTTAGGAGTCAGCCACCTCCTTCTGATAGCTGCTCAACTTCCACCAATTCTAATTATTTCAGATTTTGTTCCTTTTTAGGAACTTTTGCTTTTGGGATATTTTGTGTAGGCTGAGTAAGCAGGAATTTGTGAGTGAGGGAATCACCCCAGCATAAACATTGGGAGGACACACTCCTCAAGGATATGTCTGTTGAAATCAGGAATGCTCTTAAATCTGGTCATTAATTGTTAGTAGTCTAAGAAATTAATCTTTTAAACAGGTTGATAAAAAAACTCTAAAGGCACAAAATTTAGGTTTATAAAAAATGAGGACAGTCTTTTTTGTATTTCTGAAATGTTCCTTTTTTTTATTAAGAAACTGTGAAAACTATATAAACTTAAATACTTTTATAATCCTACTATATACTGTGTTACTCTTAAAAACACATTTCCAGATTAGATATTTTTACTGTACTAGATGTTCCATTACTTATAAGTTCTCTTTACACAACCCTGTTCTGCAAAGGCATCAGAGGTGAAAAAAGAACATCTGTTCCATTACACTCTAAAAATATAAGGTTGTTATTTGGTTCAGTTTTATAGGAACAAATCAAAGAGGGTTGAACTGTTTCTGTTAGGAGATAATTCCTTTGTCCTACATGGATTTGCATTTAACATTTGCCCACATCCATTTTCTGGTCTTTTCTTCTGATCCTTGCTATTCTGTCAGAGCAGTCAGCACAGGACTGCCTTATCCTGTGGACAAAACTATGGATTTTGGTCTTGGAACATTAAAGATCAATTTTTTATTACATTTGCAGCAAGATTCGAGATTTCTTTCTTTATGTTTGACCAGGAAACTCAGTAGTCCTTATTTATTAGGGGTTTCATCAATACCTCCAGCATTACTGTAGAAAAGAACAGCAGTTTCTGCCTGACTTCAGATTTAGTGAGATCTTAATGCTGTTTTTACTTGGAATGTAAGGGAATGGATTTGTGCTTTGTTAATATGTTCTCTATTACTTTTGGGATCTCGAACAACAATTTGTTCTCATGGTGGTTGTCTGCATAGTCTAAAATAGTTGCTGCTGTGCAACACATACATTCTATAGTGCCTTTTATCTCCCCTACCTTTATAAAATAAATATGAATCTCTCCCATTTCACATAAATGTGTGGGATTGTACTGGAGCAGAGAGAGACAACAGGTTTTTTCTCTCCATCCCACTTTACTATTTAAGTGTTAAAGGAGATTATTTAGAGTTGAAAAAATAAAAGTCATGGAATCATAGAATCATGGAATGGCTTGGGTGAGAAGGGACCACAAAGATCATCTCATTCCAACTCCCTGCCATGGGCAGGGACACCTTCCACTATCCCAGGTTGCTCCAAGCCCCATCCAAACTGGCTTTGGACATTTCCAGGGATGGGGCAGCCACAGTTTCTCTGAGCAACCTGTGCCAGTGACTCACCACTCTCACAGTAAAGAATGTCTTCCTAATATCTACTCTAAATCTCTCCTCTTTTAGCTTAAAATATTTTAAAATATTTCTCCCTATTAAATTTCTATCAGAACTTCGAGATTAATGGTCATTTAGCATTTTTGTTTGCCATTTCTACTCACAAGAGCAGTTGTTTCTTCAGCAGTGATGAGTCTAACATCACGTTGCAGTGAAATCCAAAGATAGCACATCTCCAGCGGAAAGAGAAAGGAAAATCACTCCTACAAAATGAACTGACATTTCTATATGTCAGTTGAAAGTTTTGTTATTCGATACAGACCAGATCATGGCTGGGATATGACAATCCACCTATTCTTTCTGAATCACCTATCATTACTAATAGTACATCCTGTCAGAGATACTCAGACAAAATATATGGTGCATTATACAGGAGGCAGAGTAGAATCCATCTCTTTTTCTTTACAGTGGTAGTTTAGAGAAACGTAGCTTATTTTTACCAGTGAAATGCAGAGACACTCAGAGAAATGATGCCAATTCTTCTTCCATTAACCAGTGCCGTGACGGATCAGAGGGGAGCTGTGAGGGTCTGGTGTGGGGTGGTCTTGAGGGGTTTGTCAATTCATCCATTTCCAGTTGAGATGCACAAACAATTATGACATTGCACACAAAATGACAGGATTTCCAGCTGGAATTCAGCACGAATTTGTGATTAAGGAATGTAAACTCAAGATGGGAGGGTGGAGCAGAGGTAGAAGCACATTATTGCTTTGTGAATAACAGAATCATTAAAATTGTAAAAGACATTCAAGGTCATTAAGTCCAGTCTTCAACCAAATACCCCCATGCCCACTAAACCATGTCATGGAGTTCCACATCTACTTTTTTTTGAACCCTTCCAGGGATGGTGACTCTGCCACTTTCCTGGGCATCTCTTCCAATGCCTGAACACTCTTCTAGTGAAATAATTTTTCCTAATATCCAACCTGAATCTCCCCTGGCATGACCTGATGCCATTTCCCCATGTCTTACGGCTTGTTACTTGCGAGAAGAGGTTGACCACTACCTTGCAACAACCTCCTTTCAGGAAGTCATAGAGAGTGAGAAGCTCCCTCTGAGCCTCCTTTTCGCCAAGCTGAGCCCTCCCCCTCCCCAGCTCCCTCACCTGGTTCTCACCAGACTTACGCTCCAGACCTTTCCCCAGCTCTTCTTTGGACACACTCCAGCATCTCAATGTCTTTCTTGTCATGAGAGGCCCAGAACTGGACACAGGACTTGAGGTGTGGCCTCACTAGTGTCCAGCACAGGGGGACAATCACTGCCCTGGTCCTGCTGGCCACACTATTGCTGGTACAGCCCACGTGCCACTGGCCTTCTTGGCCACCTGGGCACACACTGGGTCATGTTCAGCTGCTGTTGATCAGCACCCCCAGGTCCTTATGGGCAGTTTTCCAGCCCCTCTGCCCTAAGCCTGGAGTGATGAATGGGGTTGTTGTGACAATGAAGACCTTGCCTTACAGAAGGTGATCAATGGGGTTCTACTCTGCTCTAGAGAAACCCAGGTTAGCTCAATTTGGCCATGAACAGTGCTATTTCATTCCTGAGCTGGGACACTTGATCCAATTTAGACATAATGTAGGTCACTTACAATGGTTTTCCCAATTTACTGTGTGTTCTCTTTCTGCACTTCCACGTTCCTTTGTGCAAAGAAATGTGACAAAACCCACAAAGGGCTAGTACTGCTTCTTTTTGCAGAAGGGAATCTGAGGGTGGATACAACTGCTCTCTAAAAATCAGTCAAGAAGACGGATTCCTTTATGAGGGATGATCCAGCTGAGAAGGATTTGAAGATTCAGTTTTTATAAGTGTGAATAAATGAATGCATTGTCCCAAATGCAGGTTCTCTTGTATATGATTTCTTTTCCTTTCCCATTCAAGTGCTTGGTACAGATCATTAGAGAATCCAGGAATTGGGGCCTGTGTTCAAACATCTGGTTATTTTTTTGGTTTGGGCTTTTTGCGCTGCATTTCAGTCCTGCTTCAAAAATGCTGAATGAGACTAGCAAAGGTTTAAACCAGTTTGTAGTGGGCAGTGACACACACACACAGATCAGGAAGGATTAAATCTCTAAATGTCAAAGGGAGAGAAAGGAAGAGTTTACCTTGCAATCCTGATGGAGCATCCCATCCTTCCCCAACACTAATGCTGGTGAAACAGAGATTAGAAAACCTGTTATATAGCTGAGTGTAGACTGCAGCAGGGAGATAAGTGAGCCAGAATATCTCTTCAGGGTTCATTTGTTCAACTTCACTCAGCCAGAACCTTTCTCATGGGGAAACATAGGTCTCAATGCAACTTTCACAGTTTGTTCAGCCCCGCTTTCACTTTTGAAATCATTCTCACTGTCTCTTTCCAAACCATTCTCACAAGTAAAGATCTACCTATTGCCACGTAGAAGACTCCAGAGGATGGTTTCTTAGGTTCAAGGATGCAGCTGGGCTTACACCTGCGTTTGCACCATGGATTTATTCAGGGCTGTCTCAGGTTAGATCTTGATTTTTTGTTCCTTGCTGCTGTTGGCCAGAAAGCCTTGAGAAGAATGGACGGAAGATTGTTGGGTTTGATTCCAAATATAGTCTCCTTCCATCTGGATCAGTATGAACTGAATATTCTCAGGGAAAACGTG
This sequence comes from Sclerurus mexicanus, assembly GCA_013396755.1. Taxonomy (NCBI): domain Eukaryota; kingdom Metazoa; phylum Chordata; class Aves; order Passeriformes; family Furnariidae; genus Sclerurus; species Sclerurus mexicanus. The sequence goes on along the minus strand of VWZF01004605.1, from coordinate 669,458 downwards.
CGTTGCAGATTGAGTTGTCAAACTGTTGCTCATTAAGAGATACCAACACATTTCCCAGGACAGATCATTATTTTTTTTTTCCATTTAGAATTTTTAAAAGTTTTCTTTTAGCTTTTGTGATTTGATCCAATCCCCCTGAGTGAATGAAAAGCTGCAGATATTTCAAATCTGGTCTGATAAATTGAAGAGTGAGCAGTGCGTGTGCACAGAAAAGTATAAAAATTATCTGAGATACCTTCTTGTATGGGGAGAAGACTGAAGATGAAGTTAAAGGAGAAGAAATATGTTATTACAGATAGTAAAATATTACCCTTTATTCCACTGGGAAGGGGATTGCTCTTTAGCAATAAGCATAGTGGCGTTATGGATAGAGTGTCACACAGATGATTAATTGATGGCCTTGGGTTTTAAAACCCTGGGAAAAATACCTCAGGGCATGAAGTACCAACTTCTTCCCAATCTTTGTCTGGTTCAGAAATTACTTTGCAGATGCTTTGCAGTTGAGGTGCTTTCTGCACAGAATCAAAACATTTCATTTGAAAGAGTAAGAGAAGGGAAATTTAATTTAATTTCTGATACTATTCAGATACTATTCTGATACTATTCACCCTAAGTCCTGGTATTTTTGTGTTTTCTAGCATAAGAAGTTGAGGATTGCTGGGTTAGTACCTTCTGCATACTGGTTTCAAGGGTAACAGAAGGCTAAGAAAAACAATTTAGGGGGTGTTGTGAAACAGCAATCAGCCATTAAAAAAACCAAACCCTTGTGTTTCGAAGATGATTAAAAAACCCAAAACATTTCTAGACCAAAGGAAATGCAATTTGCTAATAGACTGTAGTATAACGATTAAGGGGAAGTGATTGTAATTGCAAATTACCATGTGCCACGTGGAAGGCACTAATACACTTAAAATACAATAGTGCATACATCTATGACTAGTAATGAAGGTGATAATCACCTTATATCCACAAAGGAAATGATGCAATAAATCCTATATAATGCAGTTTACAGGTTACCTTGGCAAGGGCACTTGAATCGACAAGCAGAGAACAGGCACTGCAATGGCTGCAGCGTAGATTATAATTAGGAGCATAAAATTCTAATGAAATGTTGTCCTAAGTGATATTGATTCCAATTTGGCTAAGAGTAGGATGATGTAATGATATTCGGGTTGGTCTGTTCACTAAGGAATCAAAGGAACACCAATACTACCCTTGCTGGGGCCCTTTCAGCAAGAATTCCACCTTTTCCTTTAGTAAAATTTACTTTCTGACTCCAATATCAAAGGGAGGGAAAGGATCCTGCAAACACTCAGTTGCAGCAGAAGCAATTTTTCAGCTTTAATTAGCATAATTTTAACGTTCCATGCAAAAGGATGGGGTTGCAGACCGTACAAGCCGAACAAACCCTCCCCAAAGCGCTCTCAGTTTCATATTAATCTCACTTAGCGTAGTGGGCTGGAGATGTTTGGAAGGAGAGTTTCCCTGTAAAGTGGCCCAATAAGATGAGGAAGTGATACACATGGTGTGTGAAGCTGTGAAAGTGAATTAAGGGATGCTTTTCGGGATCAGGATGGAAATCTAGATAAAAAAAGGCAAGAGGGACTGAATTTATAACTCTGCAACATTGTTGGGAGATTTACAGGGCTACCAATAGAAGCACCACAGTATCAAATACAGGCTTATTTTTATTATAACCCTCATAAAAGTGGCAAAAATAATACTAAGGAAAATAACAAGGAAAGACTGGAGAAGTTAGACCTTCTCTCCCTGGAGAAGGGAAGGCTCTTCACAGTATTCCAGTATTTAAAGGGTACTACAAAGGGGACAGAGGCTCTCTTCACCAGGAGGCACATGGAGAAGACAAGGGACAAGGGGTACAAGTTGTACCAGCCAAGGTTTCAGCCTGATAGAAGAAACAAATTATTTACAATGAGAACAATCAATCAGTGGAACAACCTCCACAGGGATGTGAGAGAGTCCCCATCACTGGGAGTTGTCATCTGCCCCTGGACATGGTGTTAAGGTGGTGTCATCAAGGCTCCCCTTCCCAGGAAGGTTTGAATTAGAAGATCCTTTGAGGTTCCTTCCAACCTGGGCTGTTCTCTGACTCTGTGATTCCAATGACACATGAAAATGAGTTCTAGTTATTGATTGAGACCTATACCAAAAATATTCATTCTGAAGCATTATATTACTCAGCATCAGACTTGCAAATAATGTCATGTAAATTACTTTTATTCCAGCTTTGCCTGAGTATTGTTGATCCCAGGGTAAAATTCATATGGTTGTCAAATAGTAACTGACCACAACTGCAAACACAACAAATGTGGAAAATTGATCATGTACTTTTCCATTTCCACAATAGTCCCATAGATCCAATACATTTATTAAAATAGCAAAGAGCTGGGGGTGCAGGTAAGTTTCATGTGTTTGTTGTCAAATAGAGGACAGAAGCGCTGTTGAAGTTTTTATTATTTTCTTATATATGCCTTAAGCAAATAACTTGCTCATGCTATGCCAAGAAGTAAAAGGCTCTTCAGAAAGACTGAGGCCGGTTCCGCTGAAGTTGGTGGTTACCTCTGAAAATAATGATTATTTTAACTCAGAGAAAATTTCATACCCTGGGAAACAGCAAGACACATCAACGTCTTTTTAGCCAGGCACACAAACCACACAAATTTGGAATAATCAGGAAGAAAACAATATATGGTTTTTTGCACTCTTTATTTAGAGTACTGTACCTTCAGTAGTAACAGCCATTTAAACCAGAATTAAAGCATTTTGGAAGTGAAAGCATAGATTGCTAGGAATGAAGCAGTACAGATCTTAATTCTCGGTGACTTCCCCTTTAAAAGATGAGTCCTACATTGATTACCACTAATGAAACTCTTGTTATTCTACCATTCATTGCACTGAGGCAACAGGAGTATCTCCCTGACCCAGTCAGTGCCCATAACTCAGTTTGTTAGACTTCAGAAGGGGCTCCTGCCCAGCAAACAAATAAACTCAGCTTGATGTTATAAAACCCGTCAGATGTTTTAAGGCAAGATTTAGATGAGCAAAACAATGTATTTTTCAGAGGGCTGTGTGTGCAGGATAAGCAGAGTGGACTGCAGGGCTGGAGATCAGACCCTTGGAGCTTTACTGAAAATGCATCCCTGCCTGTTTATCTGGTTTTACATCAGCACAACTTTGCAATTCCATATGCTATTTGTTATCTGGGCTTTTGTCATACCCTCCGCTTTGTTCTTATTCTGTCTCTGCCTGTTCTCCTTTTGGGGGTCTTTCTCAGCCTGGCTGGTGTAATTTCAGTGTTACAAACCTTAAATGACAATCCAGCAGGACAATGTCTCAAAGGAAGGCTCAGCAGTGCTGGATAAGTGAAGCACAGCAAAAAAAGGGCTTTTAAGGATCTGAGCAGAGCCCAAAATACACAGCCAAGACCAAGTGGTCAAGGCAGGGTATTTTGATTCCATAGTGTCTTGCAAAGAAATACTTTCAACTCCCACAGTCTGAAGAAGTTGTCACAATGGAAGAGAGAAGGTTGATAACTAATAATGAGGAGAAGATCAGAAAAAAAAATATCAGAAACAAGGTGATTAATTTTCATAATGAAGGGAATTATGAGCCTTGGCTGTGCTGTGCGTGATACTCTTGCAGGGAGTGAGGTAAAATTATTGCTGACAGAGAATTATTCAGATTACTTGGAACCAAAGAGTCTTCAAACAACCTCAATGACTGCACAAAAGAATAAAATTCCCTGATGATAAAAAACCAATCCAGGTGCATTGGAAAAAAAATATGGAAACCATGTGGACATATTGTCACAATTTGAATTGGTTATTCCTGCTTAGGAAGGGATTGCAAAGCCATCACCTGTAAGTGCCAGCTCAGTGCTCAGTGGCAGCCAAAAGGGCAAAAGTAATGATAGGAATTATTTGAAAATTGTTTGAGAACAAACCAGAAAACATCATTAAGCTGGTCTGTCAATTCCCCGTGCGCACTGCTACAGGAGCTGCTGCCAGACTAATTGCTCTGCCTCTGCAAGTCAGAGCAACATGAAACAGAATATAAAGGAAGCCAACGATGCTGATCACAGATATGGAATGATTCCCAGGCAAAACCTTTGGATAGCGAAGCTGCTTACTCAGATCCAGGCCTGGGCACAGCTGCTCTCCATAGTCACCACCTGGTCTCCAACATACAGGTGTGTCATGCAGACACAGCCAGGAAAATCAGAGTGGCTTGGACACTGTAGCATCTGTTTGAGTGAAATAGCAGGACTCTGAAGCAGAATTAACTGCAGGATTGGTTTGGTTTCTGATTCCTTTTATTGCTGCACATATTTTATTTTCATCATTCCTCAAGTGAAACAGGGAGGGACAAGATAGAAATGTCCCTCTTAGTTCAGGAAAACTGCCTGTGCTTAGATCCTTGCTGGGAAAAATGCCAACACCCCACTCAAGCAATATCTTTTTCACTTTAAGAACATTCTTTAGGAATTGGGGGAAGAGTGCAAACCAATGAATGCCCAATACAGGATAGCACACTGTGTATCTTCTTTATGCATAGGAAGAAAAAAACACCTTCCCAAAATCATAAATTGCTGAGTTTGCTCATTGGTATAGGGGAGCTCTTTTATTTCTATGGATTATGGTTTTTGCAAATGCTCTCTCTTCACAGAACTTTGTAGCTTCTCCATCATTGGTTATTACTACAGTGCAACTTGCAAAGCTGCTTAAATTCAGAAATACCTCACATAGGAACAGAGGGAATGGGAATTTGGGAGAATGTTGGAGCCCAGAAGGCTTTGGGGTTCAGGAGGGATCACAGAGACTTTTTCCACCTCGGACTGCAGTTGATGCGTTTGCCTGGATGCTGTTTGACTTATGCTGGTGGTCTCCAGATAACATCTGGAGTACCAGTTATTTTGGCAGATGCATAAACATGGACTTGTGTGCCCCAGTGGATTTCTTCTGAGTTCGAGGGATTCTTTGTATAAGGGATCTGCACAGAGTGAGTCAGCAGGAAGGGAATGATTTTAATGGAGAAAGAGCAAAACTTTTACAGTCCAAATCACATATAAAATGTTGTAACTCATTGGTTTCCAGTGAGAAGGAGACTGTGGTTTTGTACCTTTGCAAATCTTCCTCCAAACCCCTAATGCCAACATAGTTGCCATCAGCTGCTCTGCATTTTGCTTAGAAACCATTAGCTTGGAATATCCACGGGAACAACATGAGCCTCTCACCTCTGTCCACTGCTATTCACCTCTCAGCTGAGGGCTACCCATGAAGCAGTTAAAAGATGCTTTCATTACTACTACCTATCCTAGTTTATTTCATATGTAAAGAAGGGGTAAAAAAAAAACCCAACACTAAAACCAGAAAACAGGAGACCCTCAGTGGTGTCTGGAAATTAAACCCAACATGTCCCACCACAGCTTTTCCCAGTGTTAGAGCATGGATTGGATGTCACCCAGAGCGTCAGGTCTGGTGACCTTGGAAATAAATGGCAAAACTCGAGTTAATTCACTGGGGAAGGGAAGACTGAGTTATGAAAATAGAACAGTGATGTCTGAAGCAGGATGCTGTAGAGAAAAGGTGTCAGCTTTTTGAATTATGTAGTGGAGATAGTTTGTATGACATCTGGAGCAGCCTGGGAGGTGTCAAGGGGAGTTCTGTAGCAAATCCTGCTTTAAATGACTCCTGATAACGTTGGAGCTGACACATCAAACTGTAGAATTACACTCAGGCACAAAAATACATCCACCTGCACCTATTGAAGTGAGTGCAGAAATAAGTAATAGAGATTAGAGCTAAAAACTGTTGTGGTGCAGTGAATTTAAAACTGGGGATCATTCACAGGTCAGTTTGTAGGACTTTATCCCAAGAAAATGTCCAATAGAATGTTTTTGAACTTCAGGATATAACAGGGAATTGTCTTTGCATCAGGTCTTATTTTAAATGGCTGAAATTGTAGTTTTAGCACCTGTAGGAATCGCTCCCCTCCAGACACATTGTGCTGATAAAAGCTAAGAAGAAAAACACTTTTTTCATCATTTAATTCCTTAGTTTACTCAAGGTCACTAGAAAATTTTTTTCCCAGTATGAAAGCCTACTGTTGTTTAATAGTCTTTTCTTTTTATCAATTTTTATTCCAACATTAAAGCAAATTCTGGGCATTTTTTGTGTCAAATAGATCTAAACAAACCAATAGGAAAAAAAAGAATCAAGCCAAACTAAAGTTTTTAAAAAAAGCTGTTAGAAGACTACAAAACAAATGCAAAACCTTAAGACAAGCTAAATTCTCCAGTTTAATCTTGATTTCTTCCATTTCTAAACTTTGAAATTTTAAATTGAAGTAAAACTTTCCCATTCTATTTGCTTTTGAAAATATCTAAGCATACATTTTATCCTCCTGCTTCTTTTTCTTTATTTTTTTTTTTAATTTATTTTGGTTTTGGCAAAACCCCAATGCCTTTTTATTTTTTTTTGACCATTGTTAAGAGATCTTGGTTTAATTTTTTTTCACCCACAAATTCAGAAGAAAAACACATTTCAAGCCCAATATTAACCTCTAGGTTTTCCTTCTTGTCTATGAACATTCTTCAAATACTAAGACATAAACATTTTGTCTTGAAAACATTTTACACTTCTCCAGCCAGGTGACACAAGGGAAAGGATAAGGAAAAAACTAAAAGTTAATATAATAAAATTTGATCTTTAGGCACTAAAAATTCAGGTTGATTACTGTGAGACCTTCGGGGAAGAACTGAAGAGGAAAAGCATTGCATCTAAAATAGCCAAGGCCATGGCTCTGTAGGTCCTGTATAGTGAAGTCCACCAGCCAAACAATTTTGGTCCATCCTACAGTGTTTTACTTCTCACTCCTGTCTGCAGTGGGATGAAAATTTGGCATCTTAAATCTCATTGTATTTAAATGAACATACTTAAAACTGCATTCATTTACCAGAGCAGATTATTCAGCCCTTTCCTCTTCAGTGTCTCAGAATAAGACAAAGCATGGGAGGATCTAAGTGGGACTTCAGGACATCTGCAATGAGGGGCAGAAGGACAAGTTTATTTAAGATTATAAATTCCCATGATAAATAAATTTAAGCATTGCAGTCTAAAAGACACCTTGGCTTAATGAGACACCCCCAGGCTTAATGAGAAGGGAAGACAGAACAATCAAAAGTTAATTTTGTCTTTATTAATTTGGCTTTATGTTTGTGCCCACAAAAAGCCCTGTGTTTTGGTAAGTGCAGTGTTGCTTTTCATGGGGATCTGGGCTAAGATCCTGCACTCAGCATGTAGGAGGAGTAGGGAAGAGCCTCCAGGTGCATTTCCCTGCAGCACCCTGTCCCAAGGGATTGGCTGTGCTGCACCCACAGTGCTGCAGCTCCCATGGCTATTGTTATCCACAGCCTGAAAAAAAAGGGATATCCTAAATCCATCCCCGTGCACAGTGGGAGCACCTGAGGTCATCCCAGTCTCCTTGCCATGGACACAGAGTAGGTGAAGTAATGGTGTAGGAGAAGTGCTGCGTGGAAAGGAGGCAAAAGTGAATAAGAAGGAGGAAGTACATTTTCCAAAGTAGGAAGAAAAATTTTGCTCCAGATCCTGGTTCAATGTATATTTCAATAAAATATATTATTCTAGTCCCTGCTTCAGAAAAGCTCTTTTTTGTGTGCCTAGCTAGTCATTTAAATGACATCAGTGATTTCAGGGTTAAATATAAGTGTAATTAGGTCTATATCTGAAGAAAGAAGTTCATGAAAATTCTGTGTGGAAAAATTTAGCTTAGTCTTCTGAGCAGGATCTTAATCGACTATTATGTAAAGAGGAAAAGAAAAGCAACAATACAATTATCAGTGCATTTTTGATAAATTGCTCTGCTGAAATAGAGGTCACAAGCTGTCCACGCCATTCCGTGTGTCTTTCAGGAGGACTTATGTCGCATCCTAAGTCACATCCTCCTCATTTCACATCCTGAACTGCTAATTTATATATCAGATAAAACTGAATATATATATATATATATATATATATACACACACACAGATATTTTATCTGTGAGAAATAAAGTGCTATCAAAGCTCAAGGATCTCCTGAGTGGTTAAGTGTCTCACCTGAGGTCACACAGGACCCCATGCTGCCTCTCAAAGTCAGGCACTTAAACCTTTGAGACACTCACAGAATTTATCACTTGGCATCTCTCCAGATGATCTCTGCCAGACTCCTTGGTTCCTTTAAGCATCAAGGCCTCTCAGGAATGGTGATGAGACCATGGACTTGCTCTGGAGAGGCTGCAAAGTGACTGCCACCAAAGTGAACTTTCCATCATTGAGAAGGTGATACTGTTTTCATCTGAATCTCTGCAGCGAGGCTCCTGTGGAGTATCTCTAGAAAAAGTGCTGCTAAATTTCTCCTAACCTGCTTCCCTGGCAGGAGACAGATAAAAGACCCTTCTCTTTATACGAAGACATCTTTGAAGGCTCTTGTTAGCTGGTGGAACCTCCTGTCGGTGGCGGGATCTCAACTGCTGTGCTCCCCAACTCTGCTATAATGAATTATCTTCCACATGGGTTTTCTCACAGTTCATCCTGGCATGGGTTGTTCTTTTTGTGAGAGCTGTAATGGATGAGACAATCTGAGAGAAGAGCGTGTGGTCCTGTCCCTGCTAGCTTGATACTTAGCAGTGTTCCCTTGAAGGTTCTGGTAGGTCCATATTCTACAGAGTTGTAGAATTATGGAATGGTTTGGTTCGGAGGAGACCTTGGAGTTCATCTTGTTCCAACTCCCATCAGGGAGCCTTCTGTGGAAGGGAAAGTTGCCACGAACATGGAAGCTACCTCGGCTTCTCCACACAAATAGAGGGTTGGCTTCATTTTTAAAGCAGCCTGGACAAAACTGATGTATTGGAATCACTAACCTCCAGTGGCAACTGAGTCCACGAACATGAAGTGTAAGAAGCCCCTGAAGGCACATCCCATCGTGTTGTATCTGACACACTGGGAGAAGTGATGAGCTTTCAGCAGTTTGCTGCAAAGCAAGATGAGCCTCATAAAAGAGGAACAGCCAGCTGTGGAGTTAGGACTAATCCTTTTCCAAACTGGAACCTAAAGGGAGAGGAGCTCTTTGGCATTCAGATTTAAATAGGTCTGTCCAAAAATGTGTGGCGTGGTGTAAAGCACCTAAAAAAAAAAGCAAAGAGAACCTGTTCTCAATCATGTCTGAATGAAGCATTTTGCATTCACCTCTTGGCTCTCAGCATGGTCTGGTGGTACTTTAAAATGAAACAACACTTGAAACGTGGGAGTTACTCCTTTTCCACGTATATGTAACTTGAATTTTATCTATTAAGAAAAAATAATCATGTGATTCAGTAACAGTGCAGGGCTGCCTTTTTTTGTGAAGTGACTTTATATATGCAAAGATATAGAACATTAAAGAACTATTGGTTAAAAACCTAAACTACTTAATGGTTAGCAAATGTCAAAATTAATATTTTTATATATCTTACTTCAGTTCTCTTTTGTATATATTTTCATATTATATAAACTTCACTAATCCAATCAACACCACATTGGCACAGGATGGCGAGTGGTCAGTGAACAATTATTTCTCCCTCTCATCTTTCCCAACGTGTGGTCAGAAGTCTAATTTACTGCACACCAGTCAAATCTTGTCCAGAATGTAAAGTTAATCACTTCACTGGGTGCATCCTCGTCTCGCTTAACCACAGCACATCACAATTTATCTCCCAAACATCCCTCTTATATGCGAAGACATTTTGCTTGGATTTTATGAATGAGGACCTGAAGTGAGACATTATTGTCAAAAGTGATTGGTGGCATTTGGATGCTAAATTATTTATGCTTATGGCCTGCTTTATTCAGAGAGCTGAGCTTGATGACAGCCTAGAGGTTCAAAACGGGTCTTAGTATCAGATGTGTGTGCCCAGAAGCTTTGCAGATACCCAGAGATTTGGATGATTGCTTACCCTGGGTGTGGAAGTTAAGGGAAGCATGGAAGAGGCATTCCCTTTGCCTACACTTCCTGTGAGCTTGTGGAATGAGCACAGGAGCAACTGGATGGATCGTGCAGGTGACGTTTCTAAGGAATTTTAAATTCCTGATGAATTTAGAAGTGGACAAGCTTATGCCTACAGTGAGCATAGAGAAACACAGCCCTGCACCTTGGCCAAATCTATTTTCCAGACAAATGAAAAAAGCAATGTTCTTGATGCCATTGCCAGTATTTGAAAAATGGGTACATTAGAACTTCTCAGCAAAGCATCTGACGAATATTTTAGGTTTGTGGATTAAAAAAAAAAAAAAAAAAAAAAAAAAATTTAAAAAATTTNAAAAAAAAAAAAAGCAAAGTTTAATCAGTTTACCGAGTTTGCATCACTATATAAGGTGATCTGTGGTAATCAGCAAGAAAAGAATGACCCTCATTGAAAGGGAGGTAAAGCTGCACAGGGTGTTTCAAGCATTTCTGGCAGCAGTAATTCTAGGTAAGCTCATTGAAATGGTTATGTGCCCCCTTATGGCCTCATCAATGAGGCCATTAAAGCTAAGGTTATTTCCAGCAATGGATACACTGCCACATTACAAACTTGGGAGCAGAAGAAGAGAATGGAAGGAAGAAAAAAAAAAAAAGTCAGCAAAACGGAGAGGAAAAGGAGGAAAAAAAATGCCAAAACTTTGACAAAGCCAATTCATTCCTCCTGCTGTTCAGAGATAACCAGTGATCGAACAGCTATGATAAACCGGGTGACAGTGGAGATAAATCCTTGGGGAGCAGAAATTCAAGCTCGAAATAAATGCAGGCAACTTCAGCATAAAAGGTGGGAACACTGTGCTGTCTAATTATAGAATAAATGCATGCAAAACAAATGGTACTAAAGCACATGGGTCACTCTTCAACAGCTGTTGCAACAGAATTTTGAGCTTTATATTATCCACTTCTGTGATAAAATCTAATTCTGTCATCGGCTTGTTGTGCAGCTTTCGGTGAGCCATTTGAACTCCTTGTGGCTCAAGATGTCTGTAAGGACCCTTAAACTGTGTCTTACATTGGCCATCTGATACCCAAAACACAGCAAAATTCCTCTGGGATGAAAACCCGGGCATGTCATTCCCTAAGTCAAGCAAAGTTCCTGTTAACAACTCATTGTCCCTGGAGTTATACAGTGGCAGTGGGAGCAGGAATGCTGAAAAGTCCTTCTGGCCCCTATTGAAACAGAGGCTATCATATCTAAATTTAAAAATTTTACCTTTTGCTTTGAATGTGGAAATACTGGAATCTGTAGCTTTTCCTTACACTGTGACTCCCATTCTGGGGGGAGGAGCATTTTATGCAATTTCTGACTCGTTCAGACCTACATCAAATCTTATGAGAGCAAGACACAAGGGTAAATGGCAGAAAAAAATCCTTTAAAATAAGAATATTCAAACTTCACAATACTCGAGGGTGGAACAATTTCTATAGGGTCATCAGAGTGCCACAGCACAGCCCTGATGCTGCGGAAAGAGGCTCCTGTCTGGCTGAGGTGCTGTTGTGAAGTGATTTGTGTAGTTTTGTTATAAATATATCTCGCTGCAGGATTTTCACCTCTCCCCTCTTCCTAGAACGTTATCGATTTACGTGTCAACTTTTATTCAGCCTACAACCTCCTTGGCTCAAGTTGGAGCGGGAACACAGGGAGAGCATCCTGAATTCTGATGCAGATATTCAGAATAAAATGCAGATTACTCTAAATATAAGATGAAAATACTTCCTCCCACACCTTGACCAAATTACCAGTTCATATTAATTGCTAATTCCCAAAATTAGGGTTTAAAATTATTAACAGTGAAGGTGTGATATCCTTACAACTTTTTTTAAAATGTTTTGAAATGAAGATGGATGACATTATTATCTACACCTCTAGCCAAGTGCTCTGCTAAGACCTGAAATGCATTACAGGGCAGTGGGTTTCACAGCCCAGATACAGGCTGTCACATTTTGAATACAGCTTGTCCGTGTAATAACATTTGTTTCTACTCTGTATTCCTATGTAATTTGGAATTAATTCTGAGTTATAAATTGACTTTAGTAAAATATGATTATTTTTACATGCTTTTAACTACATTGCTATGTCATTGCATTTGCATAATAAACCTCCCAATCTTTCCCTGTGGTTTGGGAGAGAATTTTCCTCTTACCACTCATTCCATCACCACCATCTCTTGACCTCGTTCAGTTTTGGGCTCCAAATGATTGACCTGGCACCTCTAATTTTACATTTCCCTGTTGTTGCAAATTCTTCCCACATTCCAAAATCACTCAGGAAAATTAAATACATTACATTTTATTTTATTTTTTTTTCCCGTGAGTCAGTCAGTCCCTCAGTCTTGCTTCAGTATTTGTTGTCCTTGTTTTGACATTTATGCATCTGCTTTGGTGTAAAGAAGAATAGCAATCTGAACTTCAAAATGTAGCACTTGGGATGGTTAAGTCCTCTCCTCTCCTCTCCTCTCCTCTCCCATTCCATTCCATTCCATTCCATTCCATTCCATTCCATTCCATTCCATTCCATTCCTCTCTGCTCTATTCTATTTTCCAGTGTGTCATTAACTTTCAAAGTGAAATTGCTCTCCGAGTCTTGGGCTGGCCTCACAAATAAATGTAGGTTTGAGGTTTTTGCCACTGTAGATTGCAAAGCACTCATGGAATGGCTGATTTGCTTCCTTGATTCTTAAAGAAATAATTTAATTTCTCCTACTTCACTTAACTGTGTGCTTTGGCTTCAACAACAGCAATCAATGGCACAGTTCCTTTGTCTCCTCCTGGACTTTTGTGGTGCTCCAATGCCTCAAGGGGTGAGGGCTACACCTGCAGCTGATTTGTAATCCTCTGGGCTAATTTGTGCCCATTTGTCATTTCTGGACAGCTTCTCATCTGTGTTAAATATTCAAAAGCAATTCTGCAGCTTCCATATCTTTGGGAAGTTTGCACAGGTCTGTCCTTAGTGCTTTGGGTGCCCAAGTACCTTGGAAAACTTTACCCCAGTAGGATTTCTATTGAAACTGGTGTGCTCGCTGGTACACAGCTCCATGGCTGAGTGCTCACAGCATAGCAAGACAACTTCTAGAGCCTCAGCAACGAAAAAAAATATATCTGAAAGCAATTAGATGAAGGGAATTTCATAACTTTGCCTTTACAGAAACCTTTGCTATTCTTAGTACGTTTTTCTTCTGAACAGTGAGTCACACAAATGCAGTGAGAAACAACAAAGAGGACGTCAAATTCCATTAGTGCAGTAGGGTGGGGGATGACAAGGGCAGCTGGTTGATAGAACAGAACAGAAAATTGCACTTTGTCTGGCAATTAAGGGAACAAAACGGAAAAAATTGTCACTGTCTTATTTCTGTTTAACTTCAAAAAGTGCATCTGATTTCTGCCTGGGGAAGTTCTGTAGGTGGCTGCCTGCCTTCCAGTCCCGCTGAAACAACATTTTGTGTTCAAAGTGGAGGAGTAAACTGAGTGATGAAATATTCATCTGACTAAATTCCTCTTTTTTTTTTCTGTTGTTGTTGTTTTGCTGTTATTAAATAGAAAGAAAAAAGAAAAAAAGTCCCATTACTGACGAGGTTCAGCTTGGGTGTTGATGTAACAACTCATGATAGGATATTGTTTTTTAATGAACTTTGCAGCTGGTTGGTGTTTGGTGCCAGAAGGACTCAGTGATGCTGCAGACATAGGAAAGCAAAATCCTTTTATTTTTCAGAGCTGAAATCAAAAGCTGAATTTGTGTTCTTCTTTCAAGAGATGTAAAATGACCCCCAGATCCCTGTCCTGTGCTCTACTGAGGCTGATCACAGTCCCTTCAGCCACCAGAATAGGGGTAAAAAGATATTTGTTTTGTAGCACATTTTTTCCCATTTTTACAAGTTCAATGACTCAATAGTCAAAATGGAATTTGAATGAGTTATCCCAAACAATTTCATTTCAAGCTGTAATTTATGTTTTTTGTTCTTTCTTTTATATTTTTGTTGTCATTTTGAAAAATGCAACTTTCTTCCCTGAACACAAACAAAACCCAGCCCATTATCAATTGGGTTTAATATTAAAATCCAAGGAGTTTTCATTTTTTCTCAAAAATGGAGTGGAATTCAAAGTCTTGCTCACTCTGTGCCAAAGTAGATGTCACACAGACCATCCAGTCTGCTGTGATAGAGCTACACAAAGCAATAACAGCAGCAGAACTGGGGGAATTGGGACCCCAATTACAGAGATTATGTGATTCCTGTACTTTTCAGGTTTCTAATTCCATTATTAAAACACTCAACAGTATCACTTAATTGTTCTGAATGGCTTCATATAAAACAAGACACTGCTAAATGAGAAAATAAAATGGTCTGTTCTCTCCTCCTTCCAAATGTTTTTTGAAAAGAGGAAAGTACCCCAAAATTTGCATTCATTCTATAAACACAAATGCCCTTAAGGAAGACACACTGTGTCCTCATCCAGCAGAGTTTAAAGGTTTTCCATTAGGATTTGCTTTGTGTCCTTTTCCCACTGTCTGGAAGATGCCTCAAGCCTGGAGCATATCATTTGGTCACTGAGCTCTGCAGAGACTCTCATATGAGATAAATTCTAATATTTTCAGTAATCCCAAATTAATAGTCCTTTAACAAGATTTTTATACCATATGGACTCCAACCTTGAATCCCTGTGAAATTCCAAAAAGTAAGAACATTTAAGTATATGTGAAGAAGAAGACATCTCCTTCACCATGTCATTTGAACATTACTCTGCTCTCTTAGATGGATTTCAGGACAGGTGACACTGAACTTTGAACACCTTTTCCAAGAAATATTGTGAATATCTTTATTATATCATAGAACCATAGAATCATTAAACTTGAAAAAGGCCTCAAAGGTTATCAGGTCCATCCTCTGACTGAATATACCATCATGCCCAGTAAACCATAGCATAAAGTGTCTTTTAAACACTTCCAGGGATGGTGACTTCATCAGTTCCCTGGACAGTCTCTTCCAATGCTTAACAATGTTACACTGAAGAATTTTTCTTAATATCCAACCTGAACCTCCCTTGGTGCAACTTGGGGCCATTTTCTCTTGTCTTATCAATTATTAAGGTTTATCTCCTGCCTGGTAGTAAATATACTTCAGGTATTTTTTTGTTTTGTTTTACTTTGGTCTTGAGAAAAATGATCATTTTTAGCAAGAAAATGAAATTATAGATTCAAAAAATATCTGCATGTGTTGCAGCTGCTTTTTTGTAGTTATACAGACTTTCCTCCAAAAAAGAACAGTCTCAATGCATTTGTATTATTGGGATTTTTGTGATATTTCTCCTCAGTCTTATAGAAATATAACACCTCTGCAAAACAGAGCCCTGAGAGTACCAGAGAGATGTGAATATTTGCTAAATTATAACTGAAATGATGAAATATCAAAAATTTGTGAATTCTTTTTTAATGCTTTCCTTTGGGCACCGGCCAATCTTGGATAAAGACAAATACTACCATAACAATAAACAAAATCCTTACATAAGCAGAAACAGGGAGTTTCATAACAAACAATCAGATGCCTTACAAGTCATTAAAATGTTATTACAATTGAAGGTAAAGGAAATTTCTGTTTCCCCCAAGCATTTCTTTCATGCTAGGGCAAATATTTTCTGTCAGCATTTTGAAACTTATTCATGATACACTATTTAGGCTTATCATTGTTATCCTTGTATAATTTTTCACTCACAGAAGAAACATGAAATGAGGCTAAGGAAAACTTATACCTTTGAATAAAGTGTTGCTGATTTGAAATGATTGAAAGACATGGGTAGAAAGTACTGTATCAACATTTACATTTAAAGGCCAATTAATCCTACTTGTAATTAAATCAAGGTTTAGACTCTGTATCAAATTTTGCATTGCATTTCTCTTGGGTGGATGGATAGATGGATGGATGTGACCCAGGATTCTTTTATTTATAATGTCTCCATGCTGACTTTTAAACATTGCTATAGAACAACCAAAGTAATTTCAAGCACAGTAGAAAGCAAATATTAGGCTCCCTAGGCCTGATTCTCATTAACTTTAATGCCAATTTACACCACTCTGCCAGTGCATTGGGGCCATAAACTGAATTACATTAAGCATAAAATGTTTCTAGTGTGAGAACCAGACCCAGCTTTACAATCAACCTCCCGAAGATGGTGCAACTCTTCCCGCTTTGCCGTTTCTAACAAAGGGTTCACCACAGCTGCTTTCTCTCTCTCAGGTTAGAAAGGCTTCTTCCTTTCTCCTTGCATAATGTTGGATTAGCTAGGGATGATCCATGAAAAGAATCCGGAAAAAAACCTGTGATATTGACTGAACGAGCCCCATGCAGGGCTTAGAATATCCTACCCCTGTGTGCAGCTGATCCTTAGTATTTTATTCTCAATTATTGAGCAAAACAGAACCAACACAGGGCTGATCAGGTAGGTCTTTCAGGGATAAAACTCTGTTGGTCTTTTGCATGTGGGGGCATGCACACTGAATCCTACATTGGAAATGACTGAAAGAAGAGTCATATGAGGAGCAGCTGAGGGAGCTGGGGGTGTTCAGCCTGGAGAAAAGGAGGTTCAGGGGAGAGCTTATCACCTGAAAGGAGGGTGTAGCCAGGTGGGGATTGGCCTCCTCTCCCAGGTAACAAGTGACAGGAGAAGGGGAAATGGTCTCAAGCTGTGCCAGGGAAGATTCAGGTTGGACATCAGGAGGAATTTCNCAGGTTGGACATGAGGAGGAATTTTTTCACTGAAATGGGGGTCAGGCATTGGAAGGGGGTGCCGGGGGGGGGGGGGGGGGTGGAATCCCCATCCCTGGAGGTGTCCAAAAAATGACCAGACATGTCACTCAGTGCTCTGGTCTGGTTGATGAGGTCCAGTTGACCAGCCAAAGGTTGGACTAGATGATATTGGAGGTCTTTTCCAACCTCAATGATTCTAAGATATTCTCTACAATATTCTCTGGCACTGACTTTCCCTTCTGAGATCTTCTAGCCATTTTGTGATACAGCCCAACCTTGCAGAGATTGCCATACACATTGTGAGCATCACCATGGCAGGCACAAAGAAACAATATAAAAGAAACAGAAGAAGAAGAAACAGTATAAAAACTTGAATCCTACTACTAAATTCATGCAACTCTTTGTTGGGGCAGCAGACTCTGAGATCAGCAGTGGTATTTCTGCTGCCAGCACAGCATCTCACCCAGTAACTCTGCTGTGAAATGGTTTGTGAGTAGTGAGTCTGAGTCCAAGGGGTTGGAAACAATAGTTCTCTCTAGGAACGAAACAAGACCTCAAGCTGTTGTGAGCAGAAACAGAAGAGTTCAATAAGAATTCATCCTTTGAACTTGGTCCTTCTTTCTTGATTCTCTTTCCTTACATTTCCTTTCATTCTGCCCTCTGTTCCAACCCCAGCAACTTGCTTCACCCATCTGTTAAAATATAAAAAGGGCTCCCTCTGCTCATGTCTATTAAAGTGCCATCTGGCTGAGGTACAGCCTGAGGTGCTGAGCATCACAGAGTGAATAAAGGTTTCTGCACTTGACGTTTAATTAGGTAAGTGCTTTTTAAGTAGCAGCACAGTTTCCCCTTAAAATATTTACTATTCCTAACCAAAGAAAAAAAAGAACATGAAGCTGATCTAAAAAACAGCCTGACATGTATCAGTGAGCGTTCCCATCCTTCTCATAATGATTCATATCTCCTTCATCTTCAGTGGTGGGAATAACAGGCAAAGTGGTCTCCTGAGTGTGTGTGATCCCTCCCACCGTGGAGGAATCTTTCCAACTTCATCACTGCTGCTACAGACACGTGTGTGCTCCGGGCTACGCAGCACCACCTGCCACAGAGGAGGAGGGAGCTGTTTATTTCAAGATGTAACTGCAATTTAGTGTTATTGAGGAGGGGAGAGACAGAGGAATTGTGTTCTTTTAGGTGTCCTTTACAGTGATGGGCTGCGGTGTCGTGCTGCAGGAATCTACCACCTCCAAAACAAGGAATGCCAAACTAGTAATCCAGTGCAGTGAAGGCAAAACGCATCCAAAGAGAGACAAGGTGTAATTTGAGTTTATTCTGATTCTTCCAACTGATGCCAACTTCAGGTCAAGAACAATGACTATTACAGATTTGAGGGGTTTTGCTTGTTTCCTTGGTTTTTCAATGCCAATCTCATTCATATTAGGCTGGAATTTCATTATCTCCTCTTGCTTGGTGAGGATGTGTAGGCTTCTATTCAGTCCCACTAAATATGATATCCAGTAAAATCACTCTGAAGAAGACAAGGGGCAGTGCCAAAATTCTTTGCTAATTGGCACTGTCTTAGAGATCTCAGTTGTGCTGGACAGGGAAAACTGTGCATAAACTACCAAAATTATTCTGCTTTTCAAACAAGTGTAGAAACATAAAGATAACTCAAAAATTTCTTTCTATTCCATGGATTCATAGTAATTCTCTGCAATGTCTAGACTAGTTTCACACTTTTATGTTAAGCATGTCAAATACCTCAGGCACTGTAGTATCCAAGGTCTGTTAAAAATACCTAAACAGATAACCCTTTTTCCTTCCTCTGCCTTTTGTTTAACAGACTTGAGATGTAAAAAGGCTTCTTTGATACCCAAAAGTTCCCTCTGTGTCTCCTGAAGCCTTTAAATACTTCATCTCCCCTTTTCAGTCTCTTAATCTCTTATAGCACTGCATGCTAAAGAGTAAGTAAAATGTTAATCATTTCCGTTCACAGGAATGGAACCAGAGGCACAATGAATAATATAAAATGTGTAACTGGCTCTTCAGTAACTGCTTCTGATTATCTTCCCTCCCCAACAAACTCCTGCTTTTTTTCAAAAGAAAATGAAGAGACTTTTAGAACTCTACGTAATCCCTTTAGTGATGCTCTCCCCAGTAGTGATAATAAACAGAGAGGAGTGAAATAAATGCAGCACCCTGATAAATCTGACACAGCTATTTTGGGGATGCAAGGACACCCACTCTTCCCAGTACAAAAGGAATGTTTCACCCATTCATTGTCTCCAGCAGCACCCACAAACAGGCATCCAAGGAAGAGTAATAACAGATGATGTACTCAGGATATTTCCTCGGGCACTCTTCAAGCTTCTGATTATTTCCTGCTCAGGGAATTCTGACCTTATTGCTTGCTTAGTAACTCAGAAGTCATTCTTTGAAATACTTTTCTGTCCTTCCCTTCAGTCGGTGGATTTTATTTTATTTTATTCATTTTTGGTGAGGATTGCAGGAGAACATGCGTGCTAGAGGATAAGATTGCCTTTCTGTGTATGAAGAACATTATGGGGAAAACATGGAAGTTGTATCCATGGAATAACTAAAGAATTTATGAGGCTTTCATTAGATGGGTCTCAGCAGGATCCAGCATGAGTCAATACTTATGCTTATTTCCCAAGAAATGTAAGATAATTTGGTCTCCATATGAAAATGGGAACACTCTGTATGTACATTTAAAAGGAAGGAAGGAAGGAAGGAAAGAAGGGAGGGAGGGAGGGAAATCCAAGTGAGGAGGTATCCAAAAGACTTATCAAGGTTATCTACAAATATAAGAGTGTAATCCGTGGCACATGTGCATTTCATGCCCTAAGCAGGGATCAGCTGCTTTAGTCTCCCTGGCGCCTACTAAAATATCTCCTTTCTGATGGGATTAGTTTTTGCATTAATCTAGCACTTATTGCCAGAGTGCAAGTGAAGCGACCATGAGAAGCATCCTTCCATTCAGTGCTTCAGCCCTGGCACCATCTGTGTGAATAACACCCACACATGTATGGAAAACCAGCATCACCCAGAGTTAATAACAGCCAGTGTTCAGATGGATGAAACAAATGCATTATATTTACATCTGTGAAATTTATTAGTTCTTTTTTAATTAGTTCTCCATGCAGCAATTTACTTCCAGTGCTGCTGTTAATGAAAACGTCCTAAGTTGTAGTTCTATTTCTAGTACTGAGAGTTTTATCCCTTCCATCTCTGTACTCATTGACTAAAATCAGTTTTGTTTCCTTCACAGTTAAATAGTCTTAAAAAAAAAAATTATCTGAGTTAGGTACTTTCTGTATTTAAATATGCATGGCTGCTGCGCTGAAAACTCCCCTCAGTGTACAAGACAGCAACACTTGCTATGCAAGTGTGTTTTTCTTTCCTGACAGGGAAGTTTTCATCTCTCATTTTCTCCAGTTCTGCACAAACCACGTTATTCTTCCACCAGTTACCTTTCAGCAAAACTGGAGCATATAGTTCCTGCTCCCTGAGCTGAAACAGTTTAATGCTGACCATGTTGTGTGTCTTCTGTGGGCTTTTTAAAGGTTTACTTCCACTAACAAGTGAATGAGAATTTAAAGCTTTCTGTCACTTTTTACAGCTCTGATTTGCTTGCTCTGTAGTTAAATGCTGCTGCAAGGTGAAAGCCTGGTATTTCCCCATGGCAGATTCTCAGGGATGGTGAAATAGTATAGGGACTCTGGATGGGTACTGAGTGATTTGCATCCCTGGCAGCCTTGGCTCTGTACTCCAGTGCTTAAGAATCCATCTCCTTGAGTTTGTCTTTTCCTGCAACCAGACATATTTTGAATCGAGTCAGCATTTTTCTTCCTCATAGTTAATCCAAGGTGAAAGTCAAATGCCAGTAACTCTGCATGTTCCCAAATGAACATAAGATTTGCCACACTGGTGCAAACTGATGACTCGTCAGCTCTGTCTAATTTGTATTAGTCTCCAGCACTTGATACCTTGGCTGGCCAGTGTTTTATGTCTCTCATTTTGATGTTATCCTGAGCACTTCCCAGAATAATTCAGCATATTCATAAAGCTGATTTTGTCTCTCCTTCCTCCGTCCACACAACAGGAGTTGCCAAATGTGAGCCTGGGAGCCCTGTCTTGCTACAGAAACATGCGCAGTGACTGCTCAGACCAGAAGACAAGTGGCCTCTTTGATAGAATCAGAACCACATAACGGTTTGGGTTGGAAGAGATCTTAAAGATCATCCTCCCTGTCGTGGGCAGGGACATCTCCCACCAGACCAGGTTGTTCAGAGTGTCATCCAGCCTGGCCTAGAACAATCCCAGGCAAGTGAGACTCTAATTACTTCCTCCATTAAGTTTGGGGAATGGAGATGTGTGCTCTCTGGCTCAAAAGTTAACTTGCACCTGAGGACACAGAGGTTAAAGCCTGTTTAAAAAAAAAAAAAAAGATGAATGGTCAGATTGTCTTGGAGCACTTTGAAGTTGAGTCAAGAGGGAGGGAAATAAGCTGTGTAAGTGATGGTGCCTTTATCTTTAAAGATAACATCTTCAAATTGCCTCCATTACTGGAGAAGTCTGATTAAAGAAGTACAGTGGGAGCACTGTCCCTGCTGTTCCTTGCCAGCAGCTTTTAGCTGGCAACCACACCACTTGCAAAAGGATGAACAAAATCATTCACCTTTTTGTTCCAAGTGCCAACAGGAAGAAACATCCTGTCCTGGAACACTGGCAAATCCAGCAACTCTGTGCTATGTTCTCCTTTTGATCCTCCTCACGAGAAACAGGGTTTCTCACTATTAAACTAACAATGTCTCCACTCCAAAAGCTCTCCTAATTGCTACTTAAAAATAGAGATGTATATGAGGAAAAGGGCTGAATCTTGGAGCTCAGCAAAACTAATGCAGCTTAAAGTGCAAAGTGAACTCATGGATGGAGAACGACCAGTGGTATTTTCTTGGTCATTCAGTGCCATCTGTTTAATGTCACTTAGATTTACATCACACATTGCTGGAAATTTTAACCTTTTTTATCAAGGCAACAAAGTAAAGTCACTGCACATCAAGCCTCACTCTTCTGCAAGTCATTCTTCTGAAGAAGGTTCCAGAGAAGTTTCTTTAGTTTGCTACTGGAATTTTGGCTACTGGAATTTTGTGAAGAAAATCCCAAATTCATCTGAAGGATGTTTCGGTTTTGTGTGGATTTTGTTTTTTTTTACAAGTAGAATCAGAGAATCAGAGAACAATTAAGGTTTGAAAAGACTTCTAAAATCATCAAGTTCAACTGTCAATCTACCACCACCACCATGTTCACCAATAACCATGTCCTCTGGTGCATATCCACACATTTTTTTGAACACTTCCAGGGATAGTGGCTCCACCACTTCTATGGGCAGCCTGTTCCAATGATTTACAACTCTTTCTGTGAAAAAAATTTTCTTAATATTTCGCCTAAATCTCCCATGGCACAACTTGAGACCATTTCCTCTTGTTGTGTCACTTCTCACCTGGGAGAAGAGATTGACACCCACCTCACCACAACCTCCTTTCAGGTAGTTGTAGAGAGCAATAAGGTCACTCCTCAGCCTCCTTTTCTCCAGGCTAAACAGGGAGACAGTGTTTCTACAAGAAATATTATACTAATGGAAAATAAGAACACTTTTTTTGGAGGAAGCATCTTCTGTGAGTTTTGACCTTGAGAAGAAGCAAGGCCTTTTTTTTTAAGTGGTTTTTGTTCCTTCTCTCTCCTGACTTGCTTTAGTATAGGCATGAAGGAGTTCTTCCCTTAAGCTCACCTTGTTCATTGAATGGAGTTGCTCATTTACTTATTTCCATAGGTCAGGTTTTGACACGTCTTCATTTTCCCTACCACAGGGGGTGGGAGCGTCTTGGTGGACCCAGGGCTGGAGTGACACACATGGGGACAACCCAAATATAAGGTGAAGCATATGCAGTGACTTCAGTGTTAATGGGCAAAAGCAGAAGGCAGAGAACAATTGTTGAAGAGGTTGAAGCTCTATGGACTAAAACAATTGGTGAGGGAGAAAGAAACATGACTGAGTCTTTGGGGAATTAATTAGCTCGTAAGTTTGTGCTTCAGGGAGCTCCTGGGGATTCCTGTCAGAACTTCTGGAAGAACTTGTCAGAACCAAAATTTCACACCTCACACAACCTCTAAAAATGCATTCGGGGCTTATGTCAACTGTATCACTCAAATAATAGAAGTTGATGGAGGTTGAAAAGGAACTTTGTCTTGGATTAAACACTGTCAGGTTAAAGAACTCTGTAATGACTTTTCAATCATATACAACTGCCATGCACAGTGCGCCATGAGAGAAAAAATGAGGTCAGTTCACTCATAAATAGATTTTCCCCTTGTTCAAATGTGATAAGACAATGCTGCTGAGATTTGCTCTTCACTTGCCATTTAATCAGAGCTGAGTTTGCAATGTCATTACCTGATGTTTCACATATTCAACACCAGACAATTTAAAAATCCTTATGCAGATAGTCTTGCTGCTTCTGTAACAGCATTTGTTTTTAAGAGGTTGGGCAAAATTTTTCTCATTCATTTTGTGTCACCTTCCAGGTTCTGGGCATTCCACCTTTGTGAAATTAATTTTCTCATCATCCTCACAGTTGAGCCAGCAATATTCAGTTCTGAAATGTGATATCACCTATTCTATTTCTTGCCATTATTATCTCATAATCTGCAATTTTGGCTCCTAGGTGCAAATTCTGAACTGCCACAGATCTTTTCTTTTTAGGTCTCCGTGACTATCAATTGCACAATTTCTTAAAACCTTTGCCATGTATTGTGCTCTGCCAGGACAAAAGACAAACCTTTAGAGCTCAAAGAGAAATGCACAGGGCTAAATTCCTACTGGGAATGTGACTAACTTCAAGTATGAAGGCGGAAAATGATTGGGATGGCTTTTAGTGCAGTGAATCCCAAGGAGCTGGCTTAGGTAAACAACATCTTTCTTGGACCACTAAACAGTGCCTGTAGTTTGGGTTTGGGATATTTTTGTTGCTGTTTTGTTTTGTTTTGTTTTGTTCCCAATATCATCTCATTCCCTGATTTAGTTTTGCCCTGGGATTAGCCTTTACTATCCCTAAGATACTTCTGTGGTGGTCTCTGAAAGATGCCCATGTGCTTGCATTAATGTCTTTACCTGAAACTCCTGTATTAACAGTGATCTGCAGCTGCCAAAAATCCTCTGTAGTTCCAAAGGGTCTGGATTTCAGCTGGGGCATACTTCCAAACAGGAAAAGAAATTATTTCAGTGAAGTTGAATCAAAGGTGGCTGCTGGGAACCATTGATGCCTTTAGGAGAATGCACAGGGGAAATAAATGTGTAAGAGAATATAAAGCAATATTGCATGGGGTATATCATCACCCTGCTATCTCATTTCTTTCTGACAGAGGACTCCTGGGTTATTAGGTCTGTCCTATTTTAAGAAGCTGCTGTTAAAATTCCAGTAAAAGCAGAAATGGGCAGTGTGGCTGAATAAGAACAGCAGATTTTCTGCTGTGGGCAGCTGTGCGCTAAAGGAATTCTGTGATGAAAACTGGCTATCGTTTACTTCTCTAGAAAATTAGTGGGAAGGATTATTTGAAAAGATGAACTTTAACTGACCAAACAACAGGCTTTACAGGCAAACAACAGGCAAAATCTCACCATCGTGTAGTATATTTGAAAAAAGGCCCAGCTAAAGACTTGGGTCTGGAAGGTTCACGATGGCAGTAATGTAATTCTCAGACTAATCGGGTAACTTATGACCTTCATCTTCAAAGAGGCAGAAAACACCACAGATACCCTTTGGCACTGTGACTTTTTTCTTCTTTGCCTTGTTTTG
>VWZF01004605.1:560689-644739 GCA_013396755.1 Sclerurus mexicanus | reverse complement strand
TTTTTTTTTTTTTGTACTTTTCTATCCTGCAAATGCATCATTAAAATTTATGTATAGAATAAAGATGGTTTATCAGGCCCAGGTTGAAACCACCATCAAAGTGATCAGAAAGGGAAGACATGGGTCCTCAGAGCCCATTCCCCACCATCAGATGGATAAAAGAGATTCAGTTCAAATGAGTTAAGTCATAAGTTGCACCCCAACTTCAGAGGAGAGTTTTCTGACATAAAGGTAAATTTGATGTTGATGCTCAAAGCTGATGACCTTTTGAATCCTGAACATATGAGCAAACCATGTTCTCCATGTTGTCAGGAAAGTAAAATATTAGCAACTAAAAGTGACTGGAGATAGAAAAAAAATATAAACAACCAGAGGTTTCCTACTTTCCCTTTAGTGTTCTCTTGGCGGTCTTCAGAAATAAAAAAATTTAGATGCTCATGTTACAAGATTCTCTCTCCACCTGCAGCCTCACAGGTTCTAGATTCATATCATTAGTGAAAGGATGGTGCAGCTCTGTCATATTTGGAAGCTACTTAGGAGTTTACATCTGAAACTGGTATAGACAATACAACACTTTCAGGGGAAAGCAGAGAGACAACGTATATTGTGGCATGACATGGGTTTAATTACTGTAAACTTGTATACGTGAAGGTTTCAGTTCAAAAGTAGCAAAAGACAGTAGAGCTTTGGGAACAGGTTCTTTACAACTTTAAAAAAAAAAAAGGCCAAACAAAAATCCAAATAAAAGAAAACAAAACTGAATTAAGCAAAAAATGGCAAAATGGAGTGAAGGATCTAAGATTTCCTTTCCATGGGCTGCAGCTCAGGATATCTGTGCTCGGGGTCCAGCTCTGGCATGTGCTCACTCCCTGTGTGAGTTTGACATGTTGATAAGGAGTCTATAAATAACTCTGACGAGCAGTTTCCACATCCATGTTTTCAGTGCTCACCACCAAAATCCATCTGTTCATTCTGTCTTAAATTCTCCATCCTTTGGGCAATCCATCAGACTTCCTTCAACAGTGACTCTGCAGAGCAACTCTAAGAACTTTCCTCTGGGTCTGATGCAAAGCTGGATAAAGTCAGTGAGAGTGTTTGCATGGACTTTAATGAGCTTTGGACCATCTCTTTCACTGACACAGATTTCCACATCATCATTTCATAGGCCACTTCCAATATCCCTGTCAGCTTGTAATGAATGTCATTGTTCCACACTTTCAAAGAATCATTCACTTGGCCAAAAACCTCTCCACATATAATGGTCATCTACTATTAATCATGGGCTACAATTTATCTGGATGGGCCTTCTCCACCAGAGAAGCTGAGATTCATATCTATGAGAAGGTATAAATTTGCAAAATTCCAAAGTTGTATCATCACAGCTTAGTTACACAGTCTGATACCTGTCCTCTTACCTACTTAGTCAGAGATCTCACTTGACTTGAAACAAGAGCAGGTAGGAATGAATTGGTTTATTACTCTGGATAATTCATCTTTGCATGAGACTTCCTCTTTAATTCACAAGCAGAACAGCCTAGATTAAACAAATGAGCAGAGTCTACCACAAAAAGGTGAAAGATGCTTCTCTTAAACCAAGGAGGGCTGTAGGATGGATCCATAGCTCAGGTTTCTATTGCAGCTTGGAGCTACCAGCTCTTTACAGTCTGGGTTTGGAGTTCTCAGTAAAGAGACCTGTCAGCTTCTACAGAAGAGTAATTTTAGCACCCTGATAGCTGCAGGTTTGTTTTTTCTATTTGCCCTTTCCTTTCTTACCCTCTCTATTCATGGTGGGGGGGGGCGTGTGGATCATGATAAATATGCCTGTTTCCTTTTATTGACTAGGAAGGTAATAGAAATGACTCACTGAAATACAGACAGACGAAACCTCAAGTCAGCCAAGTTTCTACTGGTAAAGTTCCCCAGATACAAAAAATAATCCCAAATCTACTCCAACATATCTTTACTTTTTTATTTGTACAGTTGCTAACACAAGACCATACAGTCCATAACTAGAACTGTTAAACTCAGCTACAGCAAATAGCAAAAAACCATCTTTAATGAAAACCTCAGTAGGACAGAACTCAAACTCTTTCTCAGTAACTCATTTTTATCCTCAACTAAACCAGAAGCATATTTTAAGTCTGTTGGTTTGTTGGTTTTAGTTAGATTGTGACTGCAGATCATCTATCTCCAATTCAAATGGCTTTTGCAATGTTAAATGTTTTCCCTTCATGCAAATCAAGACTGATAATTCCCAGTGCTGCAGGACCTGCCGAGAACAGTGGTTGTAGCAAGGTTTGCTTTCATGTCCAACATATAGTCCCCTAATCCTAGTCCGTGGAGATTAGTCCTCTCCAAGGTCCACAGGGTCTGACCTTGTCCTTTCTCTCCCCTACACGGACATGCGTGTGCCTACACATGAGCTCTCTGGGAGCTTCTGACACATGAGGAGAGGCTGAGAGAGCTGGGACTGCAGCCTAGGCAAGGGAAGGCTCAGGAGGATCTTATCCATCTGTATATGCCTGATTGGCAGGGATAAAGAAGATGGAAACAGCCTCTTCTCAGTGGTTTCTACTGGCAGGACAAAAGGTGATGGGCACAACCTGAAATATATGAAAAATTGATTAATCATAAGAAAACACCTTTTTTTTTTTTGGATTCAATGAGTAGTCAAACAGGGAAGTGGGTTGCTAAGAGTTGTGGAGTCTCCAGCCTTGGAGCCATTCAAAATTCAACTGGACATGGTGCTTCAGCTCACCCTGCCTGGAGCTGCTTGTTTGACCAGATGATCTCCAGAGGTCTCTTCCCACGCCATTCATTCCGTGATTCTGTGACTTGCACGGGTAGTGAATATATTGGTGATGGGCACCTGTAGAAATATCACAGGATTACATAGTTCCATAAAATGGTTTCAGTTGGAAGGGACCTTCAAGGCTCATCTTACAGCCTTTCCTCTGTTAAAAGTACTGTGAAACACTGAGTGAAGAGGGAAATGGGAATGGCTCCCAAGGAGGTGGGAAGGCTGTGTGATTAGTGGAGACTTTCCAGAGTCTCTCCACTTATCTGAGTAACTGGAGCAAATCCTTTTGTGACATTAAAAGTGCAGCTGAATTTAGGAATTAACAATGGTACCTTTCTGCATCTGAGAAAGTCATCCTGAAGATCCCTTTGTAGTTAATACCAGTCAATATCAGCCAGTGAAATTTGGGTCAATATGAAGTTGATGACTTTATTCAAATGATCCCTACCCTAAAAATCCTTGGCTGTATTGATTAGATCTGTAATTACTGTAATAGGAGCCTAGAGCCTGGGAGTCATTGTACTCAGATGGAGGTACTTACACCTTAAATTAGCAGAGATGAATGTCATCTTCAGAAGGAGACCCTTTCTCATTGGAGTGTTTTTATTACCTCTTTCAGGTGTTTATGTGAATACAAGGCAGGAACTGTCATCTATGCTTTGTCTATGCAGCACAGCACACAGTGGACATCTGATTGCAAAATATGATCTAAATTATCTTATTATGAGCAATTTTGAAAATTAGCATAAGTAAAAATATGTGTGTGTCTGTATTTGGCTGCTTTGAGGGAGGGAGGTGTCTGGAAACTGGTCTGTTTTGACACACTGTTGGTATACAGTAAAGTATAATTAAAACAAAGAGTGTTTCTAAGACTTGAACCTATATTAAAAAATAAAAAAGGGTGAGGGAAGAAAAAAGGAAAAAAAAAGAACTCAGTGATGTCTTCAATAATAATAATAATAACAGATTATTTTTCATTCCTTTCCTCACCCTTGATAAGTTTAACTAGATTTGCTTACATTACAGAGGTACACAAACAATATTCACTAAGGAAGTAAAGGCAGAATAAACACAAACATTACAAAGGGCTGCAGATGTATTTCCTAGCAATGCTTACTAAAAACACACAGGCCTGTTCATGGGGTGTGAGTGCAAAAATACAATTTGTTTGATCTCAAAAGTCCATAGTGCTGATCTTGGATGTGTTATTTTGCTGCTGATGTCTGTCCCAAGAGGCTTCTTTCATGGTAATTGGAGAGAAACATGCTATTTCATAAAAAATTGCCTTTTTTTATTCCACTAACTGTCTACATGAATACTGTAAACATTTTATAGTTTAGATCTACCTGGTTTTGATCTCTAATTGGAGATCTACACATGGTGTAGTGAGTCCTTTGTAGTCAGAGGAGGTGTATAATGTTTTCATTGCATGGAAAAATGGGAATCAGACTGAGATTTCTTCAATACATTCCCTCCTGCAAAGTGCATCACTGTCACCCTCTGCCTTCTGTACCCTGGCTTTGTCCACTTTGCAGGAAAATGTATTTTTAAAGCTAAATGCAATATTCTTTGGGTGTGGGAGCTGCTGGCATTGAAGAGCAAGACAAAATCCACTCTTCTCCTTGCTACAGCAGCTCTGTGCTGTATTTTCTTCATGGACTTGTTTTGTCTATATTCTCAGCCATAGAACCACAGAACAGTTTGGGTTGGAAGGCACCATGAAGTCTTGTTCCAGCTCCCCTGCCATGGGCAGGGACACCTTCCACTAGACCAGGTTGCTCCAAGTCCTGTCCAACCCGACCATGGACACTTCCAGGGATGGAGTATCCACAGCTTCTCTGGGCATCCTGTGCCAGTCTCCTCACCCCTTTTACCTCCACAATTACCTGAGGCTGAAATCACTGAAAATACAATTTTCTGATTTTCCATCTGCTTCGTTGCTGACTCTGCATTTTGGGACCCCCCTGAGTAACTCCCTTCCATCAACAACAGCTTTACATCAGGGAGTCTCTGGGAATCCTGTAAATACTTACCAGCTGTTCTTGGTTTTGCAGAGCCTGTGATCCCCCTGGGAAGTGGAATGGATTCTCAAGGCATTGCACATTCAGGCCCTACGTCCATGTCTGCGTTACTGACCATGAAACATTGAACCTGCTACAGCCAACAAACACAGATTGTATGAAAAAAGCCCCAAGTTTCATACTGTGTGTTGGTATCATTGTGAAGAATTTTACCTGGTTTTTCCCCCCCCTTCATTTGGAGACATGTTTTATCTTATGTCACATATTTTAATTACATCCCCTGTGCCTGGGGAATGCTGTTCCTTTGCCTTCAGGTTTGCTATACAATGTGCTGTAAGATAAGTAGCTGTCAATTCATCTTCATGGTTTATGTTTTTAACCTCCTCCTGATCTCTAGTTCTGCTCATTTAAAACCATGAAACGCAAGATGTTTCGTCTGATTCTTTTTTTGTTGTTGTTCATGATTTTGTACATTTAAATATTAATTTAGCTCAGATTCCCCTAGTGTGCACTGCTGCTTTAGACTTTGCTCTGCTGGATCTGAGCTAAGCATGTCCACAATTATATGTGCCATTTACAATACATCAGTTAGATGCTTATTTGGTCCCTCTGTATGCACAGAACAGCACATTTATTTATGAGAAACACTAGCAAAAGAGCAGGACAAATATACAAAACACACTGTTACAATTTTTAAAGACCTTTAATCTGTTAAAAAAAATTCTGGCAAGGTATGCCCTGAAAAATCCAAATTTTTCATTAGATCCAATTTCATAAGTTTCAATGCAACCAGTATTTGGGATTTTGTTCCATTTTCACCCACGATATTTTCTGCTGACAACATGATTGAAAATGCCATTTAAATTCTCATTTAAATGTGTCGTATGTTATAAATGCAGTTTGCCTCCAGTAAATAAAGCATTTCAAAAATGGTTTTAATTAAAGTGTCATAGGAATTATTGAGGAGAATTTAACAAAATAATGTATTTTTTATTCTTTGGGAAAAGTAAAATCTTTTGACTAAATTGTTTCTCACCAGAAAAAAAAAAACAAGTTACCTCTATATGTTATGGATTTTTGGTTACTGTGAAGTTTTAGAAAAGAATAACAAATATTAAATTAGATTCCTGCCTGCACTGATTTCAATTGCATGCTTCCTTTCCAGAAAGCTGACACAGTCTTTCCTCAGTAAAGGTTGAGCGCAGAAAATGCTCAGAGAAGTCTTTGCAGGTGCTTAAGCTCATTCAGGGTCAAAGCTGTGAAACTTCTTAAATCAGTGCAGTTTGGTTTGGTGAAGAAACAGAAGGCACAGGTTCTGGTGGTTTTTCTTTAGCTCTACCCTATAAAATCCACGTAACTGGATTGTTATATGTAATATTGAATATTCATTAATTGTTATTAAGAAAAGCTAATTAATAGAGTGATGTTTTTCCCCCAGCCAAGCTCAGTGCTGGCATGAAATTAGAAATTATGACACCTACTGCTTTACCTTACTACAGAGAGTTTACTTCTGAAATAGAACTCCTTCCTTCTATCCACCACGAAGTACAGACTGCCTCCATCAGCACATTTGGCAAATCCTACGGTGATGGAAATCATTCTCATCTCGTGAGAGCTGAACCGAGCCCAGCTCGTGGCTGATTGCGAGCAAATATTTTGAGAGCTTCGAGTTGCATTTGAACAAGGGATCCAGAACAAATAATCCTTGCCCAGTCACTAATCCCATTCATTAGCAGCTCAGTGATTGCCTCATTAGTGGAATGCAGTGCAGAGGCAGACTGAGTGAGCTTTCCATGAGCCAGCTCACACAGACATGCGTTTGGCACTGCTGGCCCAGGTAAAGAGTTTCTCTGCTGAATCTAGAGAGGCTGTCTGGCCTAGGGCAAGTGTGAAATCATGTGGCAACAAAGACTTACTGTTGTGGATTACTTGGCTATAATGACAAATGCAAGTAAAAAAAATAAATAAAATTAAAAAACCACAAAAACCAAAACCAAACAAAACAATAAAAAACACAACATCAAAAAAAGCAACCAAACAAAAAACCCACAAAACAGGAGGTTACTATAAAATAGTATATTCAGGCTAAATCATAGAATCAGAAAATGGTTTGAGTTGGAAGGGATCTTCAAGGATTGTCTAGTCCAGCGCCCCTGCCATGGGCAGGGACACTTTCCACTATCCTGGGTTGCTCCAAGCCCTGTCCAAACTGGCCTTGAACACTTCCAGGGATGGGGCTTCCACAGCTTCTCTGGGCAACCTGTGCCAGGGTCTCAACAGTCTCACTATAAACAATTTCTTCTAAACCTGCTCTCTCTCAGTTCAAAACAGTTATCCCTTGTCCTGTCACTACATGCCCTGGTAAAAAGTGCCTCTGCCTTTCTTATAAGCTCCCTTAATCTATTGAAAAGCTACAATAAGGTCTGTGCAGAGCCTTCTCCTCTCCAGGCTGAACAGCCCCAACTCTCCCAGACTTTCCTCACAGGAGAGGTGTTCCAGCCCTGCGATCATTTTTTGTGTTCCTCTTCTGGACCTCTTTTAACATGTCTGTGTCTTTCTTGTGCTGGGGACCCCAGAGTTGTGTATTGGGTTTGTGTGGCCAGGTTTTGGGAGCAAGGGGGACTACAGGGGTGGTTTCTGTGAGAAGCTGCCAAGAGCTTCCCCATGTCTGACAGAGCCAATGCCAGTGGCTCCAGGATGGACCTGCTGCTGGCCAAGACCGAGCCCGTCAGAGACAGTGGTATTACCTCTATGATAATGTGTGAGAAGGTGGGAAAAAGAACATCCAGTGGAACACCAGCAGCAGTCGGAGGAAAGGAGTCAGAATATGTGAGAGAAACAACTCAGCAAAGAACAAGGCCAGCGATGAAGGATGGGAAGCAGGTGTTCCAGGTGCTGGAGCAGAGACAACCCTGCAGCCTGTGGTGCAGCCCGTGGTGAGACAGCTGTGTCCCTGCAGCCCACGGAGGTCCATAGGGGAGCAGAGACCCCCTGCAGCCCATGGAGGACCCCACAAGGGGGAAAGGAGATGCCCAAAGGATGCTGTGACCTATGGGAAGTCAGCACTGGAGCAGGGTCCTGGCAGGAGCTGTGGAGAGAGAAGCCCATGGTGGAGCAGATTTTCTGCCAGGACTTGTGACCCTGTGGGGGATCTATGCTGGAGCAGCCTGTTTCTGAAGGACTGCACCCCATGGTTTCTTGACTCATGCTGACCCACACTGGATCACTTCATGCAGAACTGCGGCTCGTGGGAAGGACTCACATTGGAGAAGTTCATGGAGAGGGAAGGAGTTGAAGAGTGTGAGGAGTCTTCCCCATGAGGAGGAAGGAGCAGTGGAGATGTGTGATGAACAAATCCCCATTGCCCATCCTCTTGCACTGTTGAAGGAGAGGAGGTAGGGAAAATTGGGGAATGAGGTTGAGTCACGTAGAAGGCAGGGCAGGGCAGCAGGAAGGTGTTTTGAAATTTGGGTTTATTTCATATTATCTCACTCTGATTTGGTTGGCAATAAATTAAACTCATTTCCCCAAGTCAAGTCAGATTTTCCCAACACAGTAACTGATGAGTGATCCCTCCTTGTCCTTCTCTCAACCCACAAGTCTTTCTNACCCCCTGCAGCCCATGGAGGACCCCACAAGGGGGAAAGGAGATGCCCAAAGGATGCTGTGACCTATGGGAAGTCAGCACTGGAGCAGGGTCCTGGCAGGAGCTGTGGAGAGAGAAGCCCATGATGGAGCAGATTTTCTGCCAGGACTTGTGACCCTGTGGGGGATCTATGCTGGAGCAGCCTGTTTCTGAAGGACTGCACCCCATGGTTTCTTGACTCATGCTGACCCACACTGGATCACTTCATGCAGAACTGCGGCTCGTGGGAAGGACTCACATTGGAGAAGTTCATGGAGAGGGAAGGAGTTGAAGAGTGTGAGGAGTCTTCCCCATGAGGAGGAAGGAGCAGTGGAGATGTGTGATGAACAAATCCCCATTGCCCATCCTCTTGCACTGTTGAAGGAGAGGAGGTAGGGAAAATTGGGGAATGAGGTTGAGTCAGGTATAAGGCAGGGCAGGGCAGCAGGAAGGTGTTTTGAAATTTGGGTTTATTTCATATTATCTCACTCTGATTTGGTTGGCAATAAATTAAACTCATTTCCCCAAGTCAAGTCAGATTTTCCCAACACAGTAACTGATGAGTGATCCCTCCTTGTCCTTCTCTCAACCCACAAGTCTTTCTTTATGTTTTCTCTCCCCTGTCCAGTTGAGGAGGGGAGTGACAGAGTGGCTTGGGTGGGCACCAGCCTTCTAGTCAGGGTCTAGTCAAGCTGAGCACAGTATTCCAAGTAGAGTCCCATGAGGACAGAGGGGCAGAATCACCTCCCTCAGCCTGCTGGCCATGCCTTGGCACAGCCTCAGTTGGCTTTCTGGGATGCAAGCGCACACTGGCAGCTCATGTCCATTTTTTCATCCACTGTTCCTTCTCCATAGGGCTGCCCTCAATCCATTGACCACCCAGGCTAATCTGATGCTAGGGATTGCCTGATGAGGTGCAGGACCTTGCCCTTGTTTAACTTCACACAGTTCACACTGCCCTCCTCCTCAAGCCCCTCTGGCTGGTATCCTTTCCTTTCAGTGTATCAGCTTCCCCACACAGTTTTGTGTGACCCACAAACTTGCTGAAGGATGCACTTCACCCTCTTGTCTGTGTCATTTATAAAGATATTAAACAGCCCTGGGTCCAGTATGGACACTACTTGTTGTTAATCTCCATTTGGACAATGAGCCATTGACTGCAACTTTAATTGCAACTGCAAGTGAAGAGATCTTTTCTATTGCTTTATTCACTTCATGGACACATTTGCCTTTGCCTTCCTCATGG
Organism: Sclerurus mexicanus; assembly: GCA_013396755.1. Taxonomy (NCBI): domain Eukaryota; kingdom Metazoa; phylum Chordata; class Aves; order Passeriformes; family Furnariidae; genus Sclerurus; species Sclerurus mexicanus. The sequence goes on along the minus strand of VWZF01004605.1, from coordinate 635,047 downwards.
AAAATATATCTAACAATGCCATTTAGCAGATGTTTATGCTGCTGATGCTTTGGGAGGAAATACAGACATAGTTTCTTCTTTACAATATCAGTGGCAGAGACACAGAACTTAAAGCTTTCCAACAGCAGGCTGTTCAATTTGGGCAGGTCCTGCAAACCACCATGACATAGAGGGTTAATGAGAGAACAGATTATGATAGGGGAAAATTCTAGTAAATCTCTTTTCAAAGGCATTATGAGGAGCTAGAGTGTGATTGGCAACAGCAGAAGAGAAGATAAAAAGATCCTGACAAAATCAATTAAGAAGAGGCACATCAGAACCATGGTGAACTAAGTACCCAGTTCAGTTATGGAGCTGTCAGGTCATTTTAGGCAGGAGTGAAATAGGAAACAGTTTTGTCTCTAGTGACTTAAGGACAAATGTGACCATGAGAAAACAAACCTGTTTGGATGGCTCTTGCTGTTACTTGTCATCAGGAGGCAATGAAATTTCTCAGGTCTAAGATCTTTAAATATGAGAANTGCTGCTGGCCAAGACCGAGCCCGTCAGAGACAGTGGTATTACCTCTATGATAATGTGTGAGAAGGTGGGAAAAAGAACATCCAGTGGAACACCAGCAGCAGTCGGAGGAAAGGAGTCAGAATATGTGAGAGAAACAACTCAGCAAAGAACAAGGCCAGCGATGAAGGATGGGAAGCAGGTGTTCCAGGTGCTGGAGCAGAGACAACCCTGCAGCCTGTGGTGCAGCCCGTGGTGAGACAGCTGTGTCCCTGCAGCCCACGGAGGTCCATAGGGGAGCAGAGACCCCCTGCAGCCCATGGAGGACCCCACAAGGGGGAAAGGAGATGCCCAAAGGATGCTGTGACCTATGGGAAGTCAGCACTGGAGCAGGGTCCTGGCAGGAGCTGTGGAGAGAGAAGCCCATGATGGAGCAGATTTTCTGCCAGGACTTGTGACCCTGTGGGGGATCTATGCTGGAGCAGCCTGTTTCTGAAGGACTGCACCCCATGGTTTCTTGACTCATGCTGACCCACACTGGATCACTTCATGCAGAACTGCGGCTCGTGGGAAGGACTCACATTGGAGAAGTTCATGGAGAGGGAAGGAGTTGAAGAGTGTGAGGAGTCTTCCCCATGAGGAGGAAGGAGCAGTGGAGATGTGTGATGAACAAATCCCCATTGCCCATCCTCTTGCACTGTTGAAGGAGAGGAGGTAGGGAAAATTGGGGAATGAGGTTGAGTCACGTAGAAGGCAGGGCAGGGCAGCAGGAAGGTGTTTTGAAATTTGGGTTTATTTCATATTATCTCACTCTGATTTGGTTGGCAATAAATTAAACTCATTTCCCCAAGTCAAGTCAGATTTTCCCAACACAGTAACTGATGAGTGATCCCTCCTTGTCCTTCTCTCAACCCACAAGTCTTTCTTTATGTTTTCTCTCCCCTGTCCAGTTGAGGAGGGGAGTGACAGAGTGGCTTGGGTGGGCACCAGCCTTCTAGTCAGGGTCTAGTCAAGCTGAGCACAGTATTCCAAGTAGAGTTCCATGAGGACAGAGGGGCAGAATCACCTCCCTCAGCCTGCTGGCCATGCCTTGGCACAGCCTCAGTTGGCTTTCTGGGATGCAAGCGCACACTGGCAGCTCATGTCCATTTTTTCATCCACTGTTCCTTCTCCATAGGGCTGCCCTCAATCCATTGACCACCCAGGCTAATCTGATGCTAGGGATTGCCTGATGAGGTGCAGGACCTTGCCCTTGTTTAACTTCACACAGTTCACACTGCCCTCCTCCTCAAGCCCCTCTGGCTGGTATCCTTTCCTTTCAGTGTATCAGCTTCCCCACACAGTTTTGTGTGACCCACAAACTTGCTGAAGGATGCACTTCACCCTCTTGTCTGTGTCATTTATAAAGATATTAAACAGCCCTGGGTCCAGTATGGACACTACTTGTTGTTAATCTCCATTTGGACAATGAGCCATTGACTGCAACTTTAATTGCAACTGCAAGTGAAGAGATCTTTTCTATTGCTTTATTCACTTCATGGACACATTTGCCTTTGCCTTCCTCATGGAAAATATATCTAACAATGCCATTTAGCAGATGTTTATGCTGCTGATGCTTTGGGAGGAAATACAGACATAGTTTCTTCTTTACAATATCAGTGGCAGAGACACAGAACTTAAAGCTTTCCAACAGCAGGCTGTTCAATTTGGGCAGGTCCTGCAAACCACCATGACATAGAGGGTTAATGAGAGAACAGATTATGATAGGGGAAAATTCTAGTAAATCTCTTTTCAAAGGCATTATGAGGAGCTAGAGTGTGATTGGCAACAGCAGAAGAGAAGATAAAAAGATCCTGACAAAATCAATTAAGAAGAGGCACATCAGAACCATGGTGAACTAAGTACCCAGTTCAATTATGGAGCTGTCAGGTCATTTTAGGCAGGAGTGAAATAGGAAACAGTTTTGTCTCTAGTGACTTAAGGACAAATGTGACCATGAGAAAACAAACCTGTTTGGATGGCTCTTGCTGTTACTTGTCATCAGGAGGCAATGAAATTTCTCAGGTCTAAGATCTTTAAATATGAGAACTGTTCCTCAAAAATTGGGTCCACAGAAGGAAATAGGTGTCAAAACTGATAATGTTGTACATACCATCCATTTTTCAAAAATTTCTTGACCCTTTGTTCTCTTTTATGACACATGTGAAAACTTATACGGGATATATAAATCCTGGAGATGGAATTTGGCGATCCTTTTAGGTCCTTTCCAACACAGGATAACTCGTGATTTTATGAAATCTACTGTGTTGGAAAGAAGCTGCTTGAACTAACCAGGAGGAAGCCTTGAGGAGCATTCTGTATCTTCATTGCCAAGAGGTAAGACATAAGAACAGCTGTACTACCTTAGCTCAATGCTCTCTATCACTTGCTGCCTCCAGCACTGGCCATAAACAAGTAAGAAGGGGGCAGAAAAGGTACCCATAATAATTTCTCCCTAGTAATCTCGTAGTCTGGATTCTAAATGTTTCCATTAAGGGGATTTCCTGATGATGGTGTGGCTGTTTCAAAGGTCTGCGACCAACTGAGAAAGAAAAAAAACCAAAAACCAAAAACTCCAGGGCTTTTTTTTGCACTGATTTTGTCTTCTAAGACTGTAATTTAATATCCATTTTTTGCCTTCCTTTGAAAGAAGTGCTTGGCAATCTGTCTCAATACACCTTTTCCATCTCATCACAATTTCTCAGCCTCTGTTATGTATAGGGTACAGGACCCAAAGAGAGTAAATTTAGATTAGATATTAGATTTAATTTGGATATTAGGAAGAAATTCTTCCATGTGAAGGTGGGGAGGCCCTGGCACAGGTTGCCCAGGGAAGCTGTGGCTGCCCCATCCCTGGAAGTTTCCAAGGCCAGGTTGGATGTAGTCCTGAGAAAACCGGTCTGGTGAAAAGTGTTCCTGCCCATGGAAGGGGGATTGGAACTGGATGATGCTAAAGTCCTTTCCAACCCAAAGCATTCTATGATTCTATGCCTGGCTTTAGGCAGCCCAAGAGAGCTGAGAGGAGTCCAGTCTTTACCCTAATCTGTTTTGTGCTTTCGGGGGACCTGTTATCTCCTGCGCATGGTGCATTTTGATCCAAAGTCTGCTGAAGTTGGACGTGTCGGCATTGCATTTTCCTGTTTCACCAGTTTTGATCGTTTCTTAGGCAAGAACCAGAGAAGGCCACGAAATTGAAATACAGTGATTGACACATTTCTACACATTTCATGCATTCATTTCATTTCATGCATTAACATTTCATGCCTCTAAGAGCATATGAAGCAAAAGTGAAGGACGATGGGGCAGGTCAACAGATCGCTCTCTAACAACTTATTAATCTACAGCTCTGTCAGTCTAAGGGGACTTGAAACACTGCAAATGTCTTCAATTCATCCATTTAGTTTAAGTGTGTTAACCCATATAATTAGGTGCAGTCTCTTCCAAAGCAGCAACCCAGAGCATATTAATAATCCCTCACATGGAGTCTGAGCCATGTTTCTCATGTGTTCACTCATTACAGGCTTCCACACTGTGGAACTGAGTCAAACCTAATTAGAGCACAAAGGTTTATGGTTATAATTGGTCTGGAGCAGCTTAGTAAAATGTAATAAGGAAGTTTAATTGGCTTCTTCAATGTATTAATGATTCTAGAATTTATCATTTGCTTTGGATGTTGGACCAACTCCACCTCACCTTGCCATGGAAGGCAGGGGAATAAAAATATGGTGATGATTGGCAATTTGATTGTTGATTATACACAGTAATGGCAGAGATTGCCGAGTTTCACAATAAAAGGCAAGGATTCCTGATCCCTGGATGCTGTCAGTGGCTGGAATATCAGTTTTAAGAGTATCAGATGGCTTTAGAAAATAAGATAGGTCATGGCTGCTTTGCAACTTTAGTTCCAGTGAAATAGTTATGAACAACACCAAAATCTCTGACCGTCACAGCTAGCAACACAGACACATGTATGAGTTAAATTAAAGCCTAGCACCAAGGTGAACGTGTTGGGCTTTTTGGTTGATGTGATCAGGACAAGGAAACTCCTATGGTGAGATTTTAGGAAAATGTGTAGGGAAATGAATATTTAAAAAACTTAGTCTAGTAATTTCATTAGAGATTCTTTCTTTCTTTCTTTCTTTCTTTCTTTCTTTCTTTCTTTCTTTCTTTCTTTCTTTCTTTCTTTCTTTCTCTCTCTCTCTCTCTTTCTCTCTTTCTCTCTTTTCTTTCTCTCTTTCTCTCTTTTCTTTCTCTCTTTCTCTCTTTCTAATGGAAGATTTTGTAGCAGACATTTCCTGCATAAAGTTGTGCATTATATATGTCACTACCACCATGGAGCACTGGGTATCCCAGGGGGCACATGGGAGGTGAGCAGAGCCTACAGACTCTGCGGAGTTTTTGTGGAGCTGCAGAGGTGTTTTCCTGCTGTGTGTAGTGATAGAAACACGAGGGAGGAGGGAACACCTATAGAAACAAGCCAGAGAGCACAGGGGACTTTGTCTTGTCTGACTGGTGCTGGCTGAAGATAAAGTATGAAAGTGAGATCATAGGGTCATAGAATGGTTTGGGCTGAAAGGGACCTTAAAGATTATCCACTTCCAACCCCTGTCTTGGTCAGGGACACCTTCCACTAGACTGGGTCACTCAGAGCCCCATCTAGGCTGGTGTAGAACATTTCCAGGGATGGCGAGTCCACGCCTTCTCTTGACAACCTGTTCCAGTGTCTCACACCCTCATAGCAAAGAATTCCTTCCTAATAGCTAATTTAAACCTACTCTCCTTCAGCTTAAGACCATCATCACTTGCCCTATCACTCCATGTCTTATTGAAAAGATCCTCTCCAGCTCTCTTGAAGGCCCTTTAGGCACTGCAATGGGCTCTAAAGTGTCCCTGGAGTATTTTCTTCTCTTGTCTCCATAGGGGAGCTGCTCCAGCCCTCTGATTAATTTTCTGGCCTCCTCTGGACTCGTTCCAACAGGTCAGCATCTTTCATGTGCAGGGGGCCCCAGATCTGGACATAGTTCTTCAAGTGAAGTCTCAAAAGTGCAGAGTAGAGGGGGAGAAGAGCAGAGTAGAATTTGCTGAGAAGAGGACCCAGATGGGGTTACTTCAATCACCTGTCTGACTGTGGTACTAACTTCCTAGTAACCAGCTTGCTGTCACACTGGATAAAGGAACAACACCAAACAAAACCAGAACTCCACGGAGTGTGTTGACACACTGGAACAAGTTCTGTAACGCACAACAAACAGGCAGTTAGCAAAGCGTAAAGCCTGCAGTGATGACAGACACTGCTGACAGCAGCAGGTAGGAAAACATCAGGCAAGTCTGTGACGTCCTTTGCCTTTTCTATCCTCGCTTTATGTCTCCACTGGGGAGTTTCTGATACCCTCAGCAGCAATGCTAAATGCTGGAAAGCCTGTGCCAGGATCCTCCAGTCCTGCACATTCAGAGCACAGACTCAGCAATTCTTCAATCTACAGGATGGTTTTAGAGCTCGTTTTCTTTACAGGTAAGTTGGATTCACTGCTGAGCCCAGATTTACCTTATCTTAGTTTAAGCATTTAAAAATGAGCACAGCCACTTTCAGCTCCTATTACAGTCAGTGGAAAAAAGATCTTGGGATAGACTGTACTACCCTCTAGAGATTCTTATGTTTCCCCAGGGTTGCTGTGTTCAAAATTTAGAGCCTCAGTTAGGTGGGGTGAGTCTAGACTGATTTTCCCTTCACAGTGCTCCAATATAGAAACCCTCTCTGGAGGGCTATAAAGTTCCATCAGGGCTGCTTCTTCCCACTTTTCCAAATCCTATATTGATCTTTCCTGTGCTTTTAAGTGTTACTAACCTTCTGAGCCTGCATTTTCATTTGACATAAGACTAAATAAAATACTCCACAGAGGTAGGCAGGCAACGCAGAAGAAGTCAGCCTTTATAAATGCCCTGAAATATCTAAGGACCCCAAAAGAGAAAATGGATTGTTTGATTTGGACTCAGACTATGCTGACACTAAAGGATTTAAGGATTGCATTTAATCTCCCAGTAAACCACTTTTTAACTAGAGAGACAAAATATTATAGAGAAATATGGAGAAATACACTGTTCTCTCACTCTCAGAAGTCCCTCCTACATAGCATTAAAGATAGTTTTTCACAAAAAAACTGTGATATTTTTACATTTTTGCCCTATATACTAAGCAGTGGCACTATAAGATATAGTTTGCCTCCCAGAACCCAAAGCCCCTGCAGTTAATATTATTGTTCCTCTTAATTTTAGCAGTTTTTGATTCATATCCTGATTTGTTACTCAGTTGATCACCCTCCCTTTTCATACCTTGCACCACATGGAAACCTTCACATCCTTCTCCAGAAAATTACTTCTGTCTCTGCAAAGCCTCATGAGATATGGCGGGCACTAAAATCAAGAACTGGAGCTAAGAATAGAAAAGCAAGATGGTAATCATGACAATAAAATCTCCCAGATCACCAGCCAGAGCAAACATTTCCATGCACCTTTGGAGAGTTAATGTTCCCCAACCACAACTCAATTATAAGTTACATGGAGGCAGGAGCTTGGGAGTGGGAGAACCGTCTCTTGCTGGTTTCTATCACAGCCAATAAGTGTAATATAAAAACATATAAACCAGGGGAACTGGCTGGGCCATGTCAGCAACTCCAAAGGGATGATTGCAGATGAGCTAAATCCCTGGAGTGAAACATGAGAGCAGGAGAAAGATAATTTAGGGGATAAGCCACAAAAGTCTCAGCAGTGTTGGTGAAAGCCCTTTAGTGTTTATTCCTTGATCACACAACTATTTCTCGTATATAATTAAGACCTAATTTGCCCTATGAACTCCATTTCACTTTGCTGTTCTTGCATTATATGTAACCAATGCTGCGCTACAACAGTTTTGCAAAATAAAGTTTTGTAAAGAACTCTTTCTCTTAGTAACTTTTTTCCCTTTAGATTTTAATGGACATTAAACTGAGCACAACTGTTAAAGTTCTGCTGCCTAAAAACACCTTGGCACCTGAGTTACAGAGAGGGAAAATCTGGAAAGAAAGATATTATAAAGTTCAGATATTGGAGGCAGAACTCCACAGGATAAAATGACCCCAAGCGAGCAAAAATCAGAAGTATGGCGAGGGGATGATGTGAGTGAGAAGTGAAATGTGATAGGAGGGCACTAAATATACAGTTTAAAAGAGAAACATGATGTGTGTCATTGTGAAAATGTGTTTCTTCTCCTTTGCTTTCCCCTTTAAATCTGTTTCCTGTCATATCCAATGCATCCGGTGAAAATCCAGTTGCAGGATCCCAAAATGACACACCTCCTCTGTGGTGCTGGGTTTGTTGTGGCTTCCAATTTCTGAGAATTTGGGAACTGTAACACAGAAACTGTCCTTGTTTTCTCCCTGCTTTTCTAGGGTCTTCCAGGAGACCCTGTACAACACGCTTTGTCCTGGTGTGCTCCCACCAGCAATAATATGGAATTCAAGCTCTCTGGAAGGGCCTAATCCAATAGGGTAAATTATTTCAGCAGATAAATTTCTTCACTTTTAAAAACCCCAATACCTAACACTACTGAAAGTTTCCCTACTTCAACTTGCCAGTGTTATACCTAATCTACCAGCAGTTTTCATGTCATTCTTCTGTTCCCCAAAGCTGGAGCTTTCCTGGGGATGGCTGAACATCTGCCTGCCCATAGAAAATGGGGAAAGAATTCCTTGTTTTGCTCCGCTTGCACACATGGCTTTTGCTTTCCCTATTAAATTGCCTTTCTCTGCACTCACTTTTTGCCTTCTGATTCTCTCTCCTATCCCACCTGGGGAGTGTGGGAGAATGATGTTGGGGCTGAGTTGCCAGCTGGGGTTAAACCACAAGAGAAGTGAATAAGTAATGTCATGATTCTCTGTTCAAGAAACTCTTGAACAAAAATCTCTCAAAAAGGAAACTCTCTATAAGACAGAAAACAGTTGCCTGAGTTAATTAAATTGTGTGATATACAGTCTTCATACAATATAATGATATAGCATCATAGAGTATGACAGTACAGTCTGAAAGCTAAGGGGGAAAATACCAATATTACTGGAAACAGTGGGAAATATTACTGTAATTCTATCTCTGAGAGCCATTAGAATACGTCATTTTACATATGCCTTTTTTTCCCCACCTTGTAAAATATTTTGTTAGCCTTCAAGAATATCTTTGACCATCAGAGCCTTTGTATGTGGTTGTGAAAAGGGCAGTTTAAGAGAAAGATGTGAATTTTGGAACATGACCTTCCAGGTATTGTTCCACCCATTAAGTGGTCCTTTAGTTCAAGAACTATTAAAAAGAAAAAAAAAAGAAAGAAAGGAAATAAAATAAAAATAGAAGGGGAAACAAAGTTCCTTTTTGAGCCTGGGAGAAGTAGAGACTTAAAAACATATTTCTGCTTTTCTCTGCTAGCTATATCAAGTGGATTTACCTGCAAAAACACAGCCTATGGGTTTCAGGTGCCTTTATATAAACTCTCTCTCAATAGAAACACCATATTTGTTCCATAGATCAAAATATCAACCACAGAGAGTCATTTATCTTCGACCCTCTCAGGACCAGGATGGTTATTGTTTTTCTCATTAAGAAAGTTGCTAAATCCCAGGGGAGGCTGGAGGTTACAGCTTCAACTGATAGTCATTTGTCATATTTCTATTACTGGTTAGAGGCACATAAATTTAGGTAAAGAATAATCATTGCTGCCTGGGGTCAACCTCATGCCTCCCTTAGGAGAACTAGAGGTTTACGAGGAAAAAAAAGGCACCCGTTAGGGAGGAGAAAGGTGAAGACCAAGATTATTTTTAAAACCTGGAGACTCCTAAGTTGTTGAGTTATTGGTTGGATCAGAAAAGGTATCGTAGGGTGGAATTGTCACACTGGAGTTCTGCATCATCCAGGGCAAGGAGAGAACACCTGAGTCTGCAGAGTCATGGAAAACTGCCTGAGAGGAACATAAACCATTCCTTTCACTTAAAGGAGGTGTTGAGTGCATTTACATCAATATGTTGATGCATTGTTGAGGTTCTGAACTATTTCACTGCCTGTAAAAGAAGGAAGAAGGATGAAGCTTTGTGTCATCAGGAGCTACATTTTTCATGAAGCGTGAATGGCTGGCACAGAAAAGACACGGAAAGGTGGAAACTGTCACCAAGACCATTGCAGGATGTGACAACAGATGCAAAAGCAACTGAGGAAGCTCCATAATGAGATACCCCAGAAGGTTTCCTCAGTGATACTGTGCAATGTTTCACTTCAACAGGTGCTGCAGAAAAGCACCCTGAGGTCACTTGAATGGGTGTGGAATTAAAGAGTCCAGTGGTTTTGATCACAGCATTAACTGGTATTTTTGAAATATGCCTTAGAGGCAGAGATGAATACAGATCACATCTTTAATAAACCCTAAGGTGTTGGCCAGAGAAAGAGTGTCTGCCCCATTCCTGGAGGTATTCAAGGCCAGGTTGGATGGGGATCTGAGCAACCTGGTCTAGTGAAAAGTTTTCCTGCCCATGGCAGGGGGTTAGAATGAGATGATCTCCAACACTCCTTCCAACGCAAACCATTCTATGATTCTATATATATTTTTAATGCTCCCTGGATCTCTCCCCAGTGTTGGACAACTCTAGTGACTCACCACCAACAGTATATGAAGCAAAGTCCAAACCACTGATAAGCCAAAGCACCTCCTGGAAGCTGGAAAGTATTTCTGTAAGTTGGTAGCGCTTTCTGGTCCTCTCTTGCCACTCTTGCCATCATTCTTCATCACACAACAAAGTCCTTATTTTGCTAAAGCACATTTGTGTTGAGGGCAACTGGTGGATGATGGCAGTAGATGGTACCAAGGAACTATTGATCAGCTGTGTAACTTCCAAATTCTAACTCATCTATCCTCATTTATTTTGGTCTGTAGTATCCAAAATTCATTACTTATCTGCTGGCTCCGTTAAATAAAATGCATTTGGTGGGTTTAATCCAAATATGAGTGGTCATTCATCAAAACACCCTGCTGGCTCTGAGGCTGCTGCTTTATTCAGGGAGACAGAAAGCTACAAACAACGTAGACTGAACTAGTTGGACTAGACTGAACAACTGGAGCATGTTGGTTTGTCCAGTGCAATGAAGATGTTTCCACAGCTGTGTAGGTAAACAGAGCCATCAGTCTCAGGGGCTGTCACTCCAAAACATTTGATCACTATTAATTTAGATTGTAAGAAACAACAAAAAGAGATCTAATTAAACCACAAACATTGTAGGATTTTATACAGTATTTTTTTCTTTTTATTTTTCTTTCCTAGAAAAGGGAGGACAAAAATGCTATTGCTTCTCAAAGGTCATTTTTTCAAGTATCACATGTTCACTGGTTAAGTATTTCATTAAAGTGTAGATAAAAGCCCTGGATGTCTCCACTAGTTAGTGATGCCATGTTTTATTTATTATGTTTTGTAACTTTGTTCATCATAAAGGACACATGCATGTCCTTTTCTTAACCTCCAGTTGGGTTTCATTCTGAATGGAATTCAATCCGGTGAAAAAACCAAAACATCCAACCATATCAAAACAACCAACCAAGTAACCAAACCAACAAAACAAATAAACCCCCCACATTTATCCTTAAAACATTTGAAAATCTGCTTTTAAATGATTTATTTAATTTTGTTTTCCACAAAAAAAAAAGTTGTGAATTTGTGGGTTTCTTATAGGGAAAGCTGTGAATGCTCTGATACATATTGCCATATAAAAATGGATCAATTATTGCACTTATTCCTGAGTTCCAACATTATCTCTAAAGAGACAAATAAGGAGATAATATTTATCTTTTGCTGCTTGGATTCTTGGCCTATGTTTGTAAAGAAAACCCAAAGAAACAAAAAACCAAAAAAACCCTCAAAAAACAAAGCAAACACAGAATTCTTTTTTTTCCTCTTAGAACAAATTAGAATCCAAGTTTGGGCAGACTGAAAGTTTGAACTACTCTAAGAATGAAAAATTCAGCTTCAAAGATAGAAAGATACCTCCATCAAACTTTTTTTTTAATAAATAATTAAAGATTATTTAAAAATTAATGACAAAAACCACTCAGGGCTGTAGACAGTGATACTCCACTCTATTCCCAAAACTAACAAGCAGAATATATCCATGCATCCCTCTCCTCCTATCCTGTCCACTTCCTTTGGACAGGGAGGCAGTGCCTTCAACAACCCTCAGGGTAGAGGGGCTGCAAACATCTCTCTGACGGCAAAGATTGCGCCAACATGGAAATGTTCTCTGTATCTTCAATCTTTGTTATCAAATAGTGTAAAAAAAGAGATTAAATCTTGACTTACTTCCAGTTTTTCTCACTGGGCAGACCCAGACTTTGCTTTCAAGCTCCTGTCTCAGTTGGATGAAGTCAGGGTTCGCCTCCAAGTCCAAGCAAGGACCATGCAAAAGCATCAGAAGCACTGGTGGGCAGTGATGTGTTTGAAACTCAAATAGTAAAGTCAATCATAAGAGGAACAAACCAAGCATTGTCATGTCATTTGACCCCTCCACACTGCTCTGTTCAAATTAAGGGGTGAAAAATGGTGATAAAAAAGCAGAAGAGGCTGTGGCAGGAAGGATGACTGTCCCCACAATGAGATTACAGAATGGCACAGGCTAGCTCTGTGTGTGCTTGGCAGGGCAAAAAATTATGTGCAAAATCAAAGGCTTTTTTAGAAGTGAAAATTTGCTAATAGTCTGGGTTGTGTAATTAGTCAACAGTTGTCAAATTTGGAGAAGAAGCCATGGAGAGAAAGATAATAAACTGCTCCATTTTCAGCATAGTTAGAAAGCAAAACACTTTGCAGGGGGGAACTGCTCACCTGGTTTCACATTAGAGGAACTTAATGAGAAGAACTTTCACATAAGAACATTAAGATTTCAAGAGAAACATTGATGAACATCTGTCAGAAAGACATGGGCCTGATTAACCATGTCAGGGACTGACCAAATGACCCTCTGGATCCCTGCAAAATTTATTCTATCACTCTGCAGTCCTCTGACACTTATCGAAACCAACCACAGCTCCTTGGGTTTCACAGAATCCTACAGTAAGTGGGAAAAGTCATTTCCTTCCCACCACTTCCAGCTGCTGCACTAAATACAGCTCCAGGACTGATCCGAGACTGACGGATTTGTCAGAAAGATTTTAACCATGACATGGAGAAGCAGAAAACAGAACTGAAAACAGTGTGTAATGGAAACACATATTTATAGGGATTTACAGAGATGCTTGTAGCAGTTTAATGTCATATAAGGGGAACTTCACAATTTAGGGAATAATCCTGAGCAATGATTTCCTCCTGGGAGCCTGGGGGAGATTTCAGAAAATCAATGGCATAGTCCAATAGAGACAAGTGGAAAAACTACTTTGTTTCAAAACAACCTACTTCAGTTCAATCCGAGTTTATTGGTAGTGTGAGCTGGGTGAGTTCACGAAGGTGTCTGTGCCACGTAAGCACTCAAACCCATGTCTTTCCACTCAGCTGATGGAAATTAGTAATTTTTGAACGGTTTGAGACACCTCCAAGACACAGTCTGCTCCTACAACTCTCCATGCACCTCCAGGTTGCTGAAAGCTTTGGAAAGGATGTCCCTGTGGTTGCACCTCACCAGTCTTCTGAAATTGAAGGGCAAAGGAAAGCAACAGGTCCTGATTCTTACTGTATTTGTATGTTTGGTTCTGTCCTTGGATCTTCAAATTATTTGAAACATTAAATGATTATTAGGTTAAAAAATTAAATCTCAGAGGGATTAATTATCACCTGCATATTTCCTTTTCCTCTCTAAAAATTGTGGTATTGTTGAGGTTGGAAAAAACCTTTAAGATCAATGGTCAGCCCAGCACCACCACCATGTTCACCATTAAACCATGTCCTTGAGTGCATATCCACAGGGGGTTTTAACACTTTCCAGGGATGGTGACTCCACCACTTCCCTGGGCAGCCTGTTCCAATGTTTTACAACCCTTCTATGGCTTTGTTTTTTCGTAATATCCAATCTAAATATCCCAAGAAGGGAAGAAACTACTTACTCTAGTCATTGGTTAAACAACTATGTGTGTACATCCAACAGTTCTGTGCGAGTACAGGTCAAGGAATCCCTGCACAGCTCAAGGAAAAAGAGGGAAAAACACCATTTCATCAAAAATATTCCCCTTCTTTCCCCAAACGCTTCAATCATTATTAATGAAACTCTATTAACCTGCTTTGCCTGCCCTTTTCCTACAGATATTTCTGCAGTTATCTGTCTCCATCACATAGACTGGAAACGTCGACAAATTGCTCAGACTCATTCATACATCACTTGAGACAGAGAAGATAAATCTTTTAGAAAGCATCTACTGTCTCAAAATGAAAACTCACCAAAATTGTAAAGAGGATATATGCACTATGAACAACTTTGTCTACTGGAAGGTGCTCTTGCCCAAGGCAGGGGGATTGGAACTGGATGATCTTTCAGGTCCCTTCCGGCACAGGTGATGATTCTGGGAGTGGCAGAAGTGACCTCAGTGCCATGCCAGTGCTGTGAGCCCCCCCGCCCCCATCCTGGACCCTGTACTTGGCAATGAAAAGATTTTCCAGACAAGGACAGGGAAAGGTAAGATCTCAATCCATGCTCTGGGTGAAAAGACACTGAATTCTCCAAGCTCACACAGAAACTTTGGGCAAAGACCCTGAACAACAGCCCTGCACTGCAAACATGTCCTTATACAACAAAGCTCAGTTAGCCATGGAAATTTTGACAGGTGTTTCTTTGAATCCTAGAATGGTTTGGTTGGAAGGGACCTTCAAGATCATCCAATTCCATCTCCCTGCCATGGGCAGGGACAGCTTTCACTAGACCAGGTTGTTCAGAGCCAACTCCAAGCCGGCACTGAACACTTGCAGGGCTGGGGCATCCACACCTATCCTGGGCAACCTGTTCCTAGGCCTCCACCCTCACAGTAAGGAATTTTTCCCTAATATCTAATCTAAACCTACTCTCTTCCATCCTATTCCCCCTTGTCCTATTACTACATGCTCTTGTAAAGGGTCTTGCCAGACCAGATTGAATCAGACTGGATTCCCAGTTCTATTCCCTTTCAAATGCAAAGTCAACAAAATTTCTAGTGTGTTGAGGAACCTACAGTCCTACAGCCTAAGGAGTAACTGGAAGTACTTGTGAGTTAGTGCAGCCCTCTTAGTTATCCACCAACACAGACTGTGTGACTATCCGTGGCTGTTACCAATGCCTGGGAAAAGCAGGATCTGCAGAATTCCCTCAAGGACCAGTTCATTTGCTTTCTCACTTTTTGACTCGACATTATGTATTAGCACTTAATGTGTATTTGAAGGGTCCAATTCCCTGAATGTGCCAAACAAAGCAGCAGCCTCTAATTTGAAACTCCCCTGGAGCTGGGGAGGAAAAGGGTTTGTCAGAACTAATAACGGGTGAATCCCAAAATGGGTTGCAAAGAGAAATTGTCTAATCCTAGTCATTTCCCTTGATAGCCAGTTCCACTTTTCCTGGGAGATTCTGACTGGAAAAATTTTATTCAGTAATATGTTTTGTCTATAAGGACCTATTTCAAGACAGTTTCACTCTTGGAGACCCATCTGAAGAATTGCAGCTCCACATGTCAACCATTAGGTAGTTATATGTGGAAATGTTAATTTTGACTGTGATATATTCCCTATTTTACTTAAATTGGAGGAAATTCCCAAATCAATCAGTTAGGAAACATTTAGTTGCAGCAGAGGCTGGAGGTTTTTAATGGAAAGGACTTCAGTAAAAAACAATAAATCATCGCAATAATAAAGAACAGAAAAGCAGGATCAGTGAACAAAACACAGGGAGAGTCTTCCCAAAGCAGGTCGCTTCTCATCGCTGTGTGAGACGGATCAACATCTTTAACATACTGTTATGAGACAGTTTATTTCTTTTAGGGAGACGACCTAATTCATCAGGGAAAACGTGTCTTCCCACATGGTTTACCATCTGGGTCTCCATGGTGTAACACACCGCTGAGGTGACAATTAATGACTTAGTTCCACCCTGCTAAGAGCTGTTACTTACTGTGCTGAATTCCCACAGCACCTTCCCTTCCCTGAAAGGTACATCCAGCTAGTGCTGTTCCACAAGTGCCTATGCAGGATCCTTATGTTCTAGGCAGAAACTCTCTTTGGGGCAGAGAAAATGTATCCTTAATTGAGTAGCTGGGACTGTGTAGCTGCTGCAGTCATTAAGTCTCAGACCACGTGGGTGGCTGAACCTTTCCAAAACTGTGTTTATAGATTCATAGAATCATAAAGTCATGAAATTTTTTAGGGTGGAAAAGGTCTTTAGGATCATCTAGTCCAACTGCTCCCACTAAAACGTATCTTCAGGTGCCACATCTACATATTTTTTAAATCCATACAAAGCTGGTGACTCCATCCTGGGAAGCATGTTTGACAACCTTTCCAGTGAAAAAAAATTCCAAATATCCAATCTAAGTCTGCCCTGGTGCAACTTGAGGCCATTTCCTCTTGTTCTGTCATTGTTACCTGGGAGAAGAGACCAACACCGACCTGGCTACAACCTCCTTCCAGGGAGTTGTAAAGAGTGAGAAGGTCTCCCTGAGCCTCCTTTTCTCCAGGCTAAACACCACCGACTCCCTCAGCTTCTCCTCATCAGACCTGTGCTCCAGACCCTTCCCCAGCTTCATTGCCCTTCTCTGAACATGCTCCAGCCCCTCAATGTCTCTCTTGTCATGAAGGGCCCAAAACTGAACACAAGATTCAAGGTGTGGCCTCACCAGTGCTGAGTGAAGAGGGACAATCACTGCCCTGTCCTGCTGGCCACACTATTGCTGGTACAGCCCAGGATGCCACTGGCCTTCTTGGCCATTTGGGCACCCGCCGGCTCATGTTCAGCTGCTGTTGACCAGCCCTTTCAGATCCTTTTCCACTGGGCCACTTGCCAGTCACTCTGTCCCAAGCCTCTAGTTCTGGATGAGATTGTTGTGACCAAAGGGCACAGNGCCACATCTACATATTTTTTAAATCCATACAAAGCTGGTGACTCCATCCTGGGAAGCATGTTTGACAACCTTTCCAGTGAAAAAAAATTCCAAATATCCAATCTAAGTCTGCCCTGTTGGCCTCAGCCCATCGATCCAGATCAAGAGGTGTCCAACCCCACTGCAGAGCCTTCCTGCCCTCCGGCAGATCAACATCCTGTCCAGCCTGGTATCACCTGCAAACTGACTGAGGATGCCCTCGATACCCTCATCCACATCATTTGACATAGTTATTAGGCAGATCTGGCCCCACCACTGACCCCCGAGGAACACCCCTGGTGACCGACCCCACCCGGATTTACCTCCTTTCCCCACTCTTTGGGCTCAGCCATCTAGCCAGCAAACAGTTCACTCATCCAAGCTCTGAGCAACCAGTTTCTCCAGGATAACGTTGTGGAAAAAAGTGTCAAAGGCTTTACTAAAGTCCGGGTATAGAGGCCCAGAGAAACTGGAGGGGTTGTCACACCAGGTAGACAACCCTTCCCTCATCCCTTAATGGGTCACCTTGTCATAGAATGAGATCAGGTTGGTCAATGCCTTTCATTAACATATGTCAGCTGGGCCTGATCCCCTGGTTGCTCTGCACATGCCATGGGATGGCACGCAAGGTGATTTACTCCATGACATGCCCTGGCACTGACTGACAAGCTGTAAAACAACTCATGTAAGAAAAAATCCTGCACTTTGGAGCATCTCGCCTTCAGGCTAATGCTATAATTATGTGAAAACCACACTGTATCCCTAAGGATAAATTTTTGTTCACAGAGCAGATGATTTTATTTATTTATTTATTTCACTTCAATGAAAAAACAGCATTGCTACTTATTTATTGTATATTCAGTAACGTGGTTGCATAAAGTATGAGTAAGGTTGCTTCCTTATGAAATGTAAAGTAACACTTGCAGTGTAAAAACTGAAATAGTCAGCTTTTTTAGGATATTTACTGCATTTTATATGTGCTGAATGTGGTTATATCTGTTCTGTACTTTCTAAAATCTGTTCTGTAGTTTCTAAAGCATATACAATACATTTTTGCCCATTAAAAGAACATTAACTGGAGGTGAGGTGGTTCAACTAAATCCTCAAATCCAGTTCCAACCTGAAGGTTCGATTTAAACAGAGGATGAGAATCACAAAGAGTTGAAGTAATTCCTTCCTGTCACAAAACACTTTTGCATTTGGTTTGCCTTAATTCCTCTTTCTTTAAGACTAAGACCACTCTACCTCCCTGCAGACTGTAGTGAATGTTTTGAATTGTCAAGGTCAGTAACTAGTCAAATAATGGGCAAAAAAATTATTCTGAAGTGACAAATATTTGGTAGAGATAAAGATAGGCCAAGCAAATAATTGCTTTTGAAGTAATTTCATCTTTTTAAGCAGTCACACGGAATACAGTAAAACATGGCAGGTTATTAAATTAATAATCAGTAATTAAGCTTCTTAAATAAGACAAGACTTTAGTTGTTTTTACCTCAACCTCTCTCAAGCATAGTAGAAACAAGATCAAGGACAGATGTCAGAATTTTTTTTTCATATAAAAATACTTTTCTCTCTTCTTTATCTGTGATACCTAATCTTTTGTATAGTTTTATCTATAGGACTTTTAACTGAATAGTTAGTTTTATTAAGAATGTATTTTTTTTGTATTTTATGTAATATTTTGTATTCATGAGCATTGTATTGTGAAATATTGCTTTAAAATTCCTGAAAACGTACCTCAGTTTCTCACATTAAGAGATACTTGATGTGAAAACCTCTTCATGGTCTTATAAATAAAATAATCAGAGAAACAGAGGAATTTGCTGCAAGATTTCCTGTTTTGTTAGTCTTGTTACAGAAATCATGTGATCTTTCCCCAATAAAAACAGACTTAAATGCTCATTTCACTCCATTGTCCAAATTCCGTGCCTTATCCAATGCTTTGTAAAAACTAACAATTTCTCTACTGAATAGCCAGATTTTGCTTTCATTATCATTTCTGTGTAAAAATTCTTGATCTAAAAAAAATATGTCTTTTAATATATTTGCCTTTACTTGGATGGTTTCTGGCGTTTATGTAATTGCCGAAACTTTCCAGAGGCACCTGAAAAGGATCTCAGGGCAGGTAAGAAGTTTTAAGTTTAGAGAGAAAAACATATACCTGGAATTGCATTCATTTAACTTACTTGGCCTGTTAGGATTCAAAGCACAATGTGTATTAACATCATCACCAGATTCCTTTTATCAGAGGATATTAATTACGCAATTATAATAAAAATAACAGAGGAGCAACCTGATTTAGTGGGTGGCACAACCTGCCCGTGGCAAAGGCATTGGAACTGGAGGATCTTTAAGGTCCCTTCCAACCCAAACCACTCTGTGGTTCTGTGATTCCATGAACTGAGGACAAAAAGAAGGGTATCCCAAAGCAGATGGCTTTGCTATCGTTTAGGTTTTTCTTTCCCCCCTTTTGATCTGTGCTGTTTTATCTGTAATGGTTTTACCATGTACAGCAACAAACACTCCTGTTATTTCTTTCCTACTGAAAACCGTTCTGGATTATCCTCTTTCATTGAGATTTCCTTTCTGAACTCTTTCTGATCTCTTTGTTAAACACAGAGACGCTTCAAACAATGATGGTGTGAGAGATATGATACGTGTTTCAAGAGCATATCTGATCCATAAACGTATTTTTCTGCCAAGAATGCTGGCTTTGCCACTCACCAAACACTGGGATGCTGAACGCGACCTCTTTGTCTCTTGGTAATTGTTTCTCCCTTTATGTGTCAAGGCTGGATGCCTGAAATATGATAATTGGAAATATGAGGACAGGCAGTAGCTGTGCATATTTTCCTTTCCCAGCTTTTTGCTCCATTTCTGCTGCTGCGTCTGCAGAAACAAAGTATTGCAAAGAGGTCACTGTGCACAAGGCAGTTATAATATTTCAGGAGCTCTAGGTGGCAAAAAGCCCAAACACTTCCATTTTCTGATTTGGGGTCTCTGCAAAATATGGGACGAAACAACCTCTTTTTCTTCTCTCCTCTGCACTCCCCACCTGCCACTCCCCCAGAGAAAGTTAAAGGGCATAAAGCTGTCAGCTTCCAAGTGACCTGAGAACCTGGGGTGGGAGGGAAATTTCTAAATGAGGAAGCTGAAATCTCTGAGTTTCTCCAGAAAATTAAACAAACAGGCTGAACTCAGACAATTAAGTCTCTGAAGCTCATACGGATGGAAATACTAAGGGTCTCTGTAGAGTACAGCTAGGTCCCATATAAAAGAACTAAAACGTGTTCTGCTCTCTTTTGGAAATGCACAATTCATCCACCTCCTTATGAACTGAGGGTTTAGGTTCTCATCGTTAACAAGCAGTAGATTTTGTGGAGTTGTTGGAAATAAGGATGTGACTCATCCCAATAAACAGGAGCATTTTTTAAGATGAGTTTCACCCACTGCTACATCAACTCCTTCTCCAGGGAGCCCAGACTGACTGTCACACCTAGGCTGCGACAAACCCACACTTCAGACACCCACTTTTAAACAAACTCAGGTTTGATTCTCAATGAAGATTATGTCAGATTCACCTCTCCTCCCATAGTCACTTTTTCATCCATCCTTCCTTGCTGTATTTGCACAGGACAGTCCTTAGGGCTGAAGTTGCCTTTTAGGAAGTCCATCTGCAACCTGTAAAATGCTCTGCTCTCAGTGGAGAGTTCCAGCTGCTCTCATCCTAACAGCAAAAACTGTGTCTGCTCTTACGTGTCTGCTCCCAGGAATACAAAAATAGAGAGGAACAAGCAAAGAGACAGATGGTGGAAATAACAGACAGCATAAGTAGCATTAATCTAATACACTCCAACAGTACAAAAATTGAGTTTCTAACCTAAACAAGTTCTTCAGTAGACAAATGAAACAGAGTGGAGCCTCCAGAAGGTGAATCTTTTCACTGTAATACAGAGAAAAAGACCGTATGGATTGCACATACTCCAGTAACAACTTTTCTAAAGTACAGCCTCTAATCTTAACCCCCTCCAGTGCATATTTTCCAAATGGAAGGGCTAAAAGCTGTGTGGCTTCAGAGTGTTCCACAGGACACCTGTTGAACCTCCAAATTTTGAGCTGAAATTAAGAATGCTTTGGAATTCAGGAGGTTTCTGACATGATATGCTGGCATGTTGGCCAACATGACTATTTTATGAGATACAAACTAGTCTATAATCCATGCTCTTTTTTCCTCTTAGAAACATGTGGTATTTCCCTACTGTTCATTTAAGAAAAGCTTTTAAAATTTTCATTATGAAAAACCTCAAAAAGTTGTCACTGATTTTCCCCCTCTCTGCCTTTATACTTGTTGTAAATCAGATGCAATAATATCTTCTGAGGAGCTGCAAAGAGCGTATTTATCTCCCTGGGAAAGTTAGGAGGATGACAGCTCAGTGCTTCAGCAGTGTCAGAGCTGTTACATTTCCATTCATTAACTTTCCCTTTTTCTATATAAAACCACATAATTGGGACTTCCCTTAGTGGAAACATTTAGTGCATTTTTAATGGGCAACTCAGGATCACAGCACTTTAAGCCTGAATCTAAGAGTTATTGAGAGCTTCCTGAGAGCTGCCAAATGTTGCATGTTCCCACAGACTCAGCATCTTGCAGGATTAGATTCTTGTCATATTTTTAATGTTAAAAATGTTGAATTCTCTGTAGTACTTTTGCAATCTCTTTACAAAAGTGTCTCATGCGGAGCTTCTCTGAAATTATCTGACTATTTGTTTTTACAAGTATGTTTTCTCTAAGTCTAAAGTTTTATAATAATGTCATTTCCCCCCCCTGCTTCCAGATGAAGTTTCTGGTTAAAACGAATGACAGAAATAAGTGTTAATTCCAATGGATTCCGGGGAGGTTGAGAGTGAAAACTGAAATCTGAAGCACACAAAGAAAAATTGCATCATGGTGGTCTCGATCCACTAATGACCACGTAATTAATAATTTGATTAGGAATTCTGGATTTGTCATATTTCCAGTTTCATACTTGTGAGATAATTTCTTAGTTCAAGGCTCACATGACCATGAAGGGCGTCTGAAGAGAAGAATGGATCAGAATTGGAGCATGACTCAATGGAAGTCTGAGCTTTTTGGGGTCATTCTGTCATGGGCTTCCTGCACAACTCAGGATCTCAAAGTCCAGTATCCATAAAATGAAGAAAATGCATGAAATAAAATCAGAAACAAATAAGGAATAGGCATCTCAGAACAAATTACTTACCGTAGAATATCCTAAGTTGCAAGGGACCTGCAGGGATCATTGAGTCCAACTCCTTGCATGACCACAACTGAACTAGAACCTGTCCAGAAAAAAAACCCAGACAACAAAACACAATTTTTGTTAGAGAGAAAGCCACTCCCTTCTTTCCCATGGTTCCTTTCCTAATAAACTTTACCTCCCTCAAAGGTTGCAGTGAGTCCCAGACCCACAGCCTCCTCTTTACATCATCCTGCTGCATCCCCAGAGCAAGCTGGGAATTTTTCACAGAGTAAAATGTGATATCATGAGGATTGAGAAATATTGCTCCCTGTGTTTGACACTGCAGCCCTAAAACTGTTACTTAAATTTCCTCTTCCTACAATAAAACAGGTGGAACCGAAACAAATCCCTCAACAGGCCTGTTACTAAAAACTGCCATTGCATTGTAATTTTTCCTTAACTTGAGAAAATTCCTTCTTTGCAATTCTATTCAACCACTGCATGAGCACTGAGAAATAAAACCTGGAAATGCGTGTGTTTTCTGTTTCTAAAACCAATTAATCATTTCCAAGTTCAAAACTCGGTCACTTCAATTTGACTTTTTTTTTTATTTGTGTTTTCTATAGCTCCTGGTATTCAACCCATCCCATATCCCCAGATACCCATTGCTATGACAAACCACAACATGGGGCTCCAAGCAACCTGCTTAAGGTGAAGGTGTCCCCGCCCATGGCACAGGGATGGAATGAGATGATCTTTAATGTCCCTTCCAGTCCAAACCATTCTCTGATTCTACACAACATGCCAACACAAGGGTATTAAACAAAGAACTATCAACATGGACAGATCAAGTTCCTTTTGCCTGAACTGTGGAAAATCTCTTAATTAGGACCTTTGGTACAACTTTAACCATTTAAGTACCACAAAACGGAGCAGAGACAAAGGAAGCCCTTTGCTGTGCTTGTGGAAGCACAAATACATGTTCTTCTTTTATTTCACCTTCTGTCACTATATGGAGCAGTGACGAAAAGTGGTTATCTTTATGAAAATCTGGACCGTGTTTTCTTTGAAGTTTCCTGATGTACTTTTCAACATGTCCCAGCGCTTGAACTTGGTGTTTGTTTTGAACTTTGACAGGTTCATGGAGTGCTTGAAAAGTGCTGTGGAAAGGGGATTACAAACATCTGGTCACATGTTCCCCGGGATCTTCAAAAGATCAGGAATCTGTGGAAAGAACAAGTGAAGGAATAATAAATCCAGAAGCAAAGACACATGTCAGAATTTTATGCCAGGAGGGATCTTGCTGTTCTCAGCTAGTGTGACTTTTAGTCCACATTAATTCTGGAACAGACTCTGATCAGAGGCATGGCACATAAAAATCTGACTTCCCTGAGCAAGAATGTGAAGTTGTCAGCAGGGTCCTGTGGGGTAGTTGTCTGCAATAATTGAGTCTGGATTTGATTACAGTGGCAATTTCTCCAGCCTTATGCTTCTAATTAATGTTGAGTGCCATGAAGGACGTGTGACAGAGACTGGAAATGTTTTGTATGAGAAATTAATCGTTAGTTGGTCAGGTTAGATTCCACATTTTGGTGTCACTGGAGAGAAATACTTCTCAGTGCTGATGATATTTAAAATGTCCAGAAGAAAAAAAAAAAGAAAGGTTATATGGTTATTAATATCTGTTTCTTAATTCTACATACACAAAGAAACAATGCTATTTTTGAGATCATGTGTTCTTCAAAGACTAGTTGTCTTCTGTTGTATTAGTGCAGTAGATTTGTTTGTTTTTAAAGATGAATCTGCATTTAGAAACATAATGAAAAGACCTCAAATAAAAGCCAGCTGATGGTTGGTCTCCTCTCTCAGGCAACAAGTGACAGGGTGAGAGGAAACGGCCTCAGGTTGTGCCAGGGGAGGTTTAGATTGTCATTCTACATTGCCAAGTAAGAAATGTTCACACAAGAAGGTCACATAAAACATATAGAAATGTTTAAGACATGTGAATGAAGCAATTTTAATAATGATGTATACCTTAAATCAAACAAAACTCTTTACAACATTAAATTAATTAGTACAAGGATCAGAACACTGAATTTTTGTTTTGTAGGTGTCTGAGCTATTGCTACCTACTGTGTTCTGAATCACCTATTTATTTTCCACTTTGGGGTTGGTTTGAGTATTTTTCTGTAACTCAAGAGATTTTCCTTGGGCTGTGGAGGGAATTCTGCCAACTGTCCTGATAGCTGAGCTAGTCAGGAGTCTACTGGATTATATTAAAGGCAGGCAGCTTTGAGATTACAGCTCCAGATCTGAAGTTTTCCCCCGCGACCTCAGTGTGTGGCTTCTCCTGGCTCTTTGTTGCCGTGCTGCAATATTTCTCAATAGACCAGGACCAAAGAGTATAATATCCATTTGACATTTGAAAGACAGCTGAAACAGGGTAAACTGGAAATACCTGTGTTTGGCCAGGAGACCAAATTCAGTGATGCTGAGTTTGCAAAGAGTGAAGGAATCTTTCTTTTCATGGGAAAAAAAAATAAAATAAAAATCTTACTGTCCTATTTATGTTTCCTGACCAAAACAATCTTAGTGGTGCCATTCTATGCTGCTCTCAGTCAGACTCCTGGCTTGAGCAATCTGGTCTAGTGGAAGGAATCCCTGCCCATGGTGGGGGGGTTGGAACAAGATGACCTTTAAGGTTCCTTTCAACCCAAACCATTCTGTGATTCTGTGATTAACTATGATTTGTTAAACTTCCACTTGCCCCTGGATCTGCCTAAGAAATTTCTTATCCAAATAAAGTCCTACTCAAGCCCTCCTAAGGCTGTCAAGGTCACATTAAAAAAAACCTCCTGAATTAATCCTAAGAAACACTTTATTCTGTTTTGATTCATTAGTCGGCCTGACTGCATTAAACTGCCTGTGATCTCCCGTGCCTGCTGCAGCGAGCCAAGGGGTTAAGAAGCAAAGCAAAATGAATATGTCGTTGTTTCACAGGGTTATATGAGAGACTCCAAAGTAATCTGATCAGATCTGTTCCAATATACCCTAAAACCACTCCTGCCATAACCATGATGAGGGAACACATTGAAATTTGAGTCTAAATTGTGGGACTAATTCTGAGTTTATTGAAATGAACAAGGACAAATGAGGTGCTACTTTCTCTCCCAGATGCACAATCAATTTTAGAAGGGCTGCAGCACCTTTATAGTAAGTTTTAAAGCTGTAAATCACATCAGAGATTAGATTTTTCACTTTGGCTGTGGCTACTGTTAGACACCTTGACTCCTTGTGTAGACGATAAGAAAACAGAAAGCATTTGCATTTTGTCAGTCTGCTACTATATGAGGAAAAAAAAAAAAGAGAAAAAACAAACCAGAAAGAGTCTGAGGTTTTGACACCAGGATGCTCTGATACTTTTCTAGATATGTTTCTTATCGGTTTTTGATATCATTAATCACTTTAAGAGCTTACTTTTTATTTTTGCTTGCCTATTTGTGACCTCACATAACTAGCTCAGCCACATAACCTGGCTGAAATGTTTGGAAATGCTTTGAATGGCAAGAACATTCTTTAGCCTGGAGGGCAAACCATCCTCTTCGGATATTAGAGAGATAGTTTTAAAAACCTGAAGCCAAGGAGGTCTTAAAATTTATGTCTCCCACTTCCTGAGTGAGCAAACAACACATGGTGAGTGCTGGGTTATTATGGGAAAAGTGTGCACTGCCATTTGCTTCTTAGAGGTCCAGTCTGGCACCAGCTCACTCTGATTTAACAAGCAGTTCAAGGTGGGCTCTATCTTAAGTGAATTTAAGTCACCAGTGTGACCTTTTATTCTCACTTGAAAGGTACAAGCTTAAAAAGACTGAGTGTACAGGTGGAGGTCCTCTATCAATTTATCGAAATTATAGGGAGCTTGCTTTAAAGTAACTACTCTCCCCCCCCCCCAGCTTTATTTGGGGAATTTTCATCTAATGCAGACGCAAAATTATATTTAAATAAGAAAGGCTAGAAATTCTTGGATATTTCTGACTGATTCATTACATAAATGATTTCTTAGTTTCCTGGCTCCCTTTTCTGCATGCAAATCCAACGACTATCACAATAAAGCCCACTTAGTTCCACTAACACTCTTGATATTGCTGAACCTCCAATAATGACAGCAAAAGTCAGTAATGCCGAGAGGGACAAAGTTTGCTTCTCTAGACTCAGAAAGAGTCTTTTAAAGTCTGCCTCATGTGACTAATACAAGAGGTAATGGCCACAGACTGAGGCTCAGCAGATTCACCTTGTGCAGTAGAAAAGAAGATGCTTCAACAGCTCATCCAGAGAGGCAGAGGGTTCTCACCCAGGGAGGATTTTAGGATTTGGTAAGGAAAACCAACAGTCAACTGCTGGACTCATTATTGTGTTGTGTGGGAGGTTAGACTGGGTATTTCTAGAGGTCCTTTCTGGGTAAAATTTATATTGTCATATTCTTTTGGCTTGGGATTTGTGCAAATGAATCAGACATAAATGAACGGGACAGAAAACAGGCACAGAAGTATTAACATACTTAGAAGGACCTCATAATTCTTGATGCAAATAGAAATATCTTTTGATCAACAATTTGATTTGATTTAATTTTCAGAATGATTAATTTACAAGAGTGGTTCCCAGATCTCCCAACCTGTTTGGTAGAAGATGAGTTACCTTTTCCATTTTATTTCAATATTGTTCCTGCTGATCTGAAGACCCTCTTAGACACACTTAGTTTAGATGGCTGCAGGAAACAACTCAGAAGTTTTCCTCTAAATGTTGTTAAATCTTCTAAAATATCTTAGAACATTACCAGTAAAGGATTCTACAGCAAATATGTGAAAGACTAAAATAACTACAGCAAATAGAGTTTTCATCTCTTTACTTTAATGTGTTATTGCTATTAGCATTACTGGACCATTAGGGAAATGCAGTTAGGGATAATTCCTGAATTTCGTTTTCTTCCTGAATGGTCATCATGGCAGATTAAACAAAAATAAGATTTGAACACAAATAAAGAAGCTGCTTTGGAGAAGTTTTAATGGATCCCTTCCCGAAGATGGGGGACAACTGTGCCAAGCAGGCGAAATACTTATTGCCAGTCTGTTAAGAGAGGCAGAAATTACATTCTAGGATTAAAAAAAAAAAATATTGGGAATAGCCTTTGGGAACCTTCGGAAGTAGCAGATAAAATGCTGTTGCCTCACCAGAAAAGGCTTGACAAATGATAGTCACAGTGACAGACTGGGGCAATGACAGTCACAGAAATGAGGCAAGTTTTTAGTTTTCAAGCTCTCCAACAGAGCACTTGTAAGGAAAAATTAAAGAGAATATTAAATTAGGGTGAATAGGCATCATCTTCTTTCTATCTCCTGCTATGGAATAGGAGAAACTGCAAAACCAGAGAAGGGATGGACTTAAAAAAATCACCCAAAAGTGCAAGGATTAGGGACAAAATGTGTGCTGAGCTCAAAAATATCACATTATAACCCCAGCCACCATCACATGGGCAGCACATCGGCCTCTGCTCTTGGTCTGTTTTTAGATAGAGAAATTCAATTTCCACACTTGTCAATCCAGTGTTGTGCACCAGCTTCTAACCACACACCTAGCACGAATGCTGTGTAATCGGTTTTTTGAGGATGTTACATGTAAACCTGTCAGAAGGAGCTTTGATATCTCTAATTTTTAAGCACAGTTTGCATTTTTTTTTTGGATACAATAGATAAACACAACAGAACTGACTGGGGAAAAACTGTAATTAGGAGAGAAACTTCGACGAGACTTGATAAAAAGTATGAATATACAAGACACCTGGAAATGTCTGTCGTGTATACCAGTAGGTATTTTCTTCCATAAATACCATAGAAGATAACAATAGCTTGATTCCAATTGCTATCACATGCACTACACTTTTGATAAGAGATGTCCTTCTTAGTTGATACGCCCGAGTGCACAGGATGTATTCAAAGAGGATGAGAGTTCCCTTCAATTATCTACGTCTGTTGCAAGAAGATGGAAAAAAGTGTACTGTAAAATCTATTCCCATCTTTAACTTGCAGCAAAAGGGGAATCAGATTTTGTAGTTACAATTCTCATGAAAGTGCAATCAGAATTCAGCAACTTAATTTGAGCAGGAATTAGTGTTAATGAGAACAGAATGCTTTCTACTCTCAATAAATCCATATGCATGCTTGAAATCCCACTATGATGTATAGTCTCACTTAACAATTGCAAAAATAACCAACTTCATGCTAAGAAGTTGCTCTGAACTCTTTTTATCTGGCCAAAATGCCAGACTTGTTGATGGATGTGCTCCCAGGCTGTGACAGAGGCAGGTTGTTTTAGCAACACCTACTTCTTTCCCAAAGAAGATCTACACAGATAACCTGGCAGGAATAACATTATCAAGATCTACACAGATATCCTGATAGGACTAACATTATTGATCTACATGTAATATGCACTAAAAGATGCTGACCGCATTGCCACGGATGTGATACAGCCAGGTTTGGCTCACAGCGATGTCAACTGCAAACATGCAAGTCCTTTTGTTCTTCTAGACCTTAAGGACTGGAGAATGTTTCAGTCTAAATGACCTGTTTGTTAATCTTCTCCATGGAAAATGGATGATATGCCAGGATGCATGGAGACATCCTCTATACAGTTTGCAAATTGCTCTTATGTTTTCCACGTTTCCTGTTCTTCCGGTTGATACTGGATTATGTATGAAAGGTGTGTAGCACCGGCTTGGTGTCCCTGACAATGTGTTTACCTTGAAGGTAATAAGTGGTGTTTATTTCAAGCAGTTTGTGGCAGGGTAATGAGAGGCTGGGGAGCACAAAATTCAATTATGGGAAGTGTGTTATGTATGTGTGTTTTCATAATTTGTATTGATCCATGGGCATGACAGATTGGTTATAAATTGGGTAATATATTGGCTTGTAAATGAAATATATTGGACTGCAGGAGCATATTAGGTGGTGTATTGAATTCTCCTGGCCACTCTGACATTTTATTTGTAGGTGTAAGAAACTCTGTTATTGTGTGTATGTGGTATAATTGCTTCAGAGGGTGATACCTGGGTTATTTATAGAAATAGATTGGCACCACAATATGACAGGTCACTGGGTGCCCTTGCCATCGCTGAAGTGAAAGGGTGATTCTGTCTCCTGGAGAGGGAAGAGTTTCCTCCCAAGCCTGTGGTCACACCGGCACAGCCATGGCAACCTCTCAAGGAAGATGTTCGCTGCTGTCTGAGTTGAGAGATCCAGTTTCCTTCAGGGCTAAATCTGGATCTTGTTCTTTTTAGACAGCATCAAAGCCACCACCATGAAAACAAGCAGACGAACAAACAAACAAACAAACAAAAGAAATTCCCAAAAATCAACTAAAACCCCTGAAAAACTTACTTATGTAGTCACCGATTGTACTCAGTGAACATCCCTCTGAATAGAAAATGCAAAGGAACATATTCCAGTAAGGAAAAAGCAGAAAGTGAAGACTTTTGAAGGCACAAATGTGGAAGAATGTTACTTTCTTTTTACAAAGGAATGAAATAAAGAGAATAAGACAACAATTTGTGTCTTTGCACTGATGGTTTTGTCTGGCAAAAATGCAGAAGCAAATGCTAAAAAGTTTGTTTCCTCTAGACTGAGAAGTGGAAAGAAGATTTATTTCACCTTATTATTTATACTACTTCTTATAGTTGCAAAAGTATTTCAATAATCGTTATAGACCTCAATTATACCATAGCCAATTGCTATGAGTGATTTCAGTACTTTTTAATATGGTGCTTAAAATCTCTAGTGAAAAATTTCCTTAATGCATGGTATAAAATATATAGCAATCTATTTTAATGTAACTAAGTCCTGGTTTTATTTTGTAGCTAAAATGCAGAAAATACAGAGATTGGGTTTGTATTAGTCTATAGAGATGTTTACCACATTCCATTTCTGTCAGTATTTCCTCTTCTAATTTGGCAGAGGGGTCTTGCACAGATCTTGTTTGCTTGTTTATTTCAGGGACTAATTATTTCTTCTGTTCTTGGTTGTTCTTGGCTGTTCAGCCTGTTCTTGGCTGTGTGAAATTATGTGCTTTGTGCAGTCCTGAAGGTTACAACTGTTTATCAAAGTGCCTCCTCTCAGCTTTCGCTCCTGAGGATCAGGTGCTCAGTTAACTGAGCACACTGTTACAGCAGTGTGCAAGTGGTAATAATGAATTCATTCGTTATGGAAGTGCTTGAGTTTTACCAACTTTACAATGCACTGTGGAACTCAAATCTTGGCATCAGTATTTACCCGCCTGGTATTTCCTGTGGCATCTCGTCTTTTAGACAAACTTCTGTGCAAGAACACGTGCAAACAACATTTGTGCAAGGAGATGTTTCTTGCAAGAACAAATGTATTTGTGAGTTTTCAAATACGTGGTGAGGAACACTTTTAAATGTTACTCAGTGTAAAGTAATGGAGTATAATTTCTCCTCTGTGAAGGAAATACTGAATCCAGGTCTTGAGAGATGAATCTTCCAAAAATGAAGGGCAAGTCTCAAAAAAATTACAGGGTAACTGTGAGGTAGATTGTAAAGATATTTAGGTAAAATATTATGTCCATACTGAACTGAGCAGTGCTTTGTAGAGGTGCTAGTTTCCATAATTAGTCCAAGAGTTATGATGACATAAATATCCCCCCTCTGGGATTCTTGGAGTCTCACTACCCAGGTCCTTTGTATCCCACAGCCTGAGGTGCTGCGTGTTCTTTGTGCTGTATTTCCTCTGCTCTATAGATCTCCACCAGGCCCTGCGGATACCAGTTCTCTGAAGAGGAAGAAACTGTGACTTTGGTGGCAATTCACGCCTCCTGTCTTCAGTGCTGTCTCCCCTTTGAGGTTTCCTCCACACATGTTATGAACCTGCAATACACAACCCCTGAGAAAGACAACCTGTCGACATGATTCTGGTGGCAGCACCACAGGCTGGCTCCAGACTCTGAGGTTGTCTTTGTCTCTCCTGAGTCATCTATACAAAAGAAAGAAATACTCAGAACTAAACAGCAACCTGTAGCTGTGGTGGGTAACTTGACTAGAAGACTTCAGTGTGTTTAGCAGCCTAATGCTTTCTGAAATTAGATTTCTTCAGACTAAGAATATTTTCCCAGACAAACAGGAGAATGATGAGGAGGGTGATGGGGAGTGTGATGCTTTGCCGCAAATTAAAAACTGAGTAGTCTTTAAGGTGGGAATATTCATCTACATAAACATGGTGAAATGAAATTGTCTTAGTACTATTATTTTCACAGAATCATAGAACCATTAAGGTTGGAAAAGACCTCCAAGAATCCAACCTTTGACTGATCTTCACCTCCTCAACCAGACCAGAGCACTGATTGCCACGTGCAGTTGTTATTTCCTAAACACCTCCAGGGATGGGCACTCCACCATGTCCCTGGGCAACACCTTGCAATGCCTGACCACCCTTTCAGTGAAGAAACACATTTCATACAACTAATAAGACGTTCCCAAAGATTTTCCTGCCAGGCCACCAAGACCAGGTATAATAATAACAGGAAAGGCCATGGAGCAAGAGGATGCAGGTAACATTGATGAAATTAGGATTCTCTTTTCAATGAAAGTGAAACATCTACACAATATCCATGTTCAAATTTTGACTAGTGTATTATTCCAAACCAGGAACGAATGTCCCCACCTCTTCCCTTTACACCTGCCTTGCCTCTCTGATCTGCCTTGTCTGCATCTGGTCAAGCTGCATTGTGACGTGAGATCTTCCAGCTGACAACTCTTCACTGATGTTTTCCATACTTCACTAAAGAACTGTTTGATGTTTTTTTTCCACTATAAAGATAGCTTTCCCGTAATTGCATGACTTTACTACCATCAGAAAGCTTCAGAGAAACTCAGAGCAATGCTGCTTTGTAAGAGGAATGAAAACTTGCTAATTTTCACTCGACCGACTCACAGAGTCAGCATTATGTACTTTGCCTCCCTTTCCACAGTACTTGTTCCAGGTAACAAGGAACAGAACAAAAGGAAATGGCCTCAAGTTTGTCCCAGGGGAGGTTTAGGTTGGATATTAGGAAAGATTTCTTCACTAAATGGATGGCTGAGCATTGGGACAGGCTGCCCAGAGAAGTGGTGGAATCACATCCCTGGAAATATTCAAAAAATGTGTAGATGTGGCACTTGGGGATGTGGTTTAGTGGTGGACCTGACATTGCTGAGTTAATGGCTGGACTCAATGGACTCAGAGGTCTTTCCCAACCTCGGTGATTCTATGATTCCATGATTCTGCATTCCTGCCCTTCTGATTCCACCTCTGCTCACTGTGAGATGCACTGTTGGAAGTTAGTACCAGCTTGCACTGTGTGTTGTTTCATGTAAAGCATTTTCTTACCAATTACTGTGAACTCTAATTGAGCTGAACTAAACAACGTGTTAACTCAGTTTGCTCCCTGTGACTCCAGGATTTACGGAAGATAACCCATTTAGGGCTCAAGGTGCCTGTGCTAATTGCTTTCCTGAACAATACATCTTTCAATCACCTTTTCAAAAATCCACGTAGATTAACTTCATTGTCTTTGAAAGTAACTGATGCTACTCTTCGTTCTTCTATCATCTCATAATAATGTCAGTGTAAACATAGCCAGAGGTAATTAAATCAGCAAAGGGGATAAATTCTGTATGCTGTGCAAACAAAAATGAAAAATCCGGGGAGATTTACTCAGTAGTACTGTGAGCTTAATCATCTCATAAAATGCATTAATTGAGATATTATCGAGCTTTGTTTGAAATTTATTTTCCTTGAGTTTTTAAGTGTGGACAATGGTTGCCTATAAGTACCAAACTATGATAAACCATGGCAGTTGTTTACACCTAAACCTTGGCTTATTGTAGACAATGGTTCATAAATGTTAATATTGTGACAAAAACTAATCCACTCAAAACACACTCTCAGATAAAGAAGCCAAACTGTTTCTTTCCAATTTTTTTTTTCTGTATCATGAGCTATAAAAGTGTTCTTTGTAGAAAAGAGCAGAAGAAACTTTCAGGATGTTCTTTGGTATGCTTTGTCTAAAATGGGTTTGTAGACAGTAATTGAGACTTAAATTACTTTGTCCATTATCTGCTCATCAACATCCTTGGAAACCACACAGAAAGAATATATTGTTTAATCAATCTACCTCCTCTTTCATGCATAATTTCTCTTTAGACTCTGAGTTATGGGTGTAGAAACTTTGTGTTACTTTCACAGCATTGACTACCAAAAGACTCAAAGTGCAGATCAGACTCTGGCCTGTCTTATAATACAGATAACTGATCAATAAGAATATTGATTTAAAATAACAGCTAACATTATCCTCACCCTATTCATCTGAGAGCAATTATAAATTGATGGGAATATTCCCAGGTTTTACTTGCTATAATCTGCTAATCATGTGCAAACTCTTTTTGTCCCAGCTGGTTACTAAACTTTTTGTCACATTTTTTGGGGGGGATAGAGTCACTCAGAACTTCTCAGATGCAAAATGTTACCTTTAAGTGGTTGAAACTGCAATTAAAGTTCCCCAAAAGATCCTCAGGTTCTACAGTTTTAGTCCAAATGTCTTTTTCAACACCAGAAAATAATTCAGGAAGTCAGTTAAATATCTGGGATGATGAATGAGGAAACACAGTTCCTACTCAATTGAAAGATTCTTGAGGGAATTAGGTTTAATAAGATCCTTACAAATATTTTCCGGAATTAAAATATATTAAATTAAATAATTAAGTTAATAATTGAATATATTTAATTCAATAGAATTAAAATATAGTGGGTATATAGAAATATTTTGAGTTTCAAATCTCATCTACATGAGGCCATAGAGTAATTTCATGTGTCACTGAGGAAGGAGTTATTGGTTTTTAATTGGTAGAAAAGTTAAACATTAGGCAATAATAGCATATTAGACCATAAACTAATTACTAGAACTCAACAACAGAACTGAGCACTTATTTTTTTCTCATCAGCTTCACATTTAATCTTATCTAATCTTATTGATTCTCTTTTTGATGACATTCCACAAGGATAAACGTTTTTATTAAAAGCAGTGCACATTTGTCTGCCAAGTCGTCTTTTAAAAACAATCTATAAGGGGACAAAACCATAGTTCAAGGAACTGGAAGTAGTGAGAGCTGCATATTGTCCTTCTACTCCTACAGAGACAGAGAATACCAGGACTTCAAACCTACCCAGCACTCCGAACATGTTGCAGTCCAACAGTATTTAGTTGATCCAGCTGGCCCAGCAGACGCAGAGGAAGAGCTGCACTGCTCCCAAATGCTCCTTTTTTCCTGCAGTGATTAATGCTTTTCAGTGTTGTCACAAATGACTTGAGATCAAAATTAACCTTTAAGAATGCTCATTTTTTCTCCTCTGTCTTTGCTGGCACAAGAATCTTGTCATTATGGGAAAACTGGTTCATCAAAACCAGGAAAAATAAAAACACATTTTTAGAATTATTTTGGCTTGAAGAAGGGCTTTTCTCATTCCTCCTTCTCATTATATGTGATTTCAAGTGATTACAATAGTTACAAGATATTCTGTGTGAGACTTTTCTTGTTCTTTAGTTTAGCTGAAACTGAACCATCTGATTTTTGTGATTTTCTTTGAAACCACTAAATACAGTTTTTTTATTATAGGAAAAATATCTTGCAAGGAACATGCATTAGTACAATGACTTCTGAATTCATCATAGTCCTCAGCATTTCAGATCAAGGGTTTCTTGTGCATTTCTTTGTTGATGACAGTTTAAGCACCTTTCAAATCTGCTCATATGTTCCTCCTCTCAACACTTTGGGCAGCCAGGTTGTAGACCATGTCAGAAACTAATCCAGAATACATCAACTCACCAGAACTATACTTACAGTATCTAAGAATATATTCCTATAGCAAGGGGGCTACAAGGGAGCTGGAGAGGAACTTTTCACAAGGGCAGGGGAGCAATAGGAAAGAGAGGAATGGCCTTAAAGGGAAGGAGGGCAGGTTTAGATTAGATATTAGGAAGAAATTCTTCCCTATGAAGGTGGGGAAGGTGGGGAGGCCCTGGCACAGGTTGCCCAGAGAAGCTGTGGCTGCCTCATCCCTGGAAGTGTCCAAGGCCAGGTTGGGTGGACCTCTGAGCAAACTGGTCTAGTGGAAGGAACCCCTGCCCACGATAGGGGAGTTGGAATGAATTGATCTTTCTTTCCGTCCCAAACCATTCTAAGATTCTATGATTACTTTTCAGCTTAAATTTTGCCTTAACCCCGTACCCCAAATGGTTGCCCATTAAGTCATTCCAGCACAATGCCTGCAGTTGTGGGAACAACCAGCTGAAGACTTCTGTGAAGGGGAGAAAGACTGAATTTGCTTAAGTTAGCTACAGCAACAGTACCACTGAACATGCAAGCATGGAAATAGTCTCATTCTGCTCTGAATGTGAACTTCTTTATATGGAAAATATATGCAAATGGACCAGATGTACTGAGAGGAGAAAACATAGAAGTCCTGATTTAGCGAAGTACTTAAGCACGCTCTTAAAGTTAATCATGTGCTTAAGTCTATTCACTGAAGCACTTGACACATGTGTGTGCTTTTGCTGAGTTAATGTAATAAAGCAGAGACCATAATGATAGTCCTAGGATAAACAGACAGGCTGAGTTGCTAAAAGCAAAGCATATGTGAGCTCCTGCTTCCTATATCCCATCCTAAAATAGGTCTTTTAACACAGAGATGCTTCTCATGCTGCAGGCACTTCTCGCTTTCCGTGGTGTAGGGAGAGATCTCAACATTTTATTTAGACTAGACAGCAAATGCTGACATGGCCCAAACTCAGTGGTGTCACTTGTGCATCACGGACTGAAAGTTGTCATGTTTTCAAGTAACAATCTTTGCTCCTGGCCAGGGCAGCTGAAAGTTTTCTGAGAGAAATATGCAGAAAGAGTGATAAAAAACTGTGATCTCGCACCCCTAAGTAGGTGCCTGACCCTACGGAGTGTTCCTCCCAGTGCTGGGTCCTCATTACATAAGAATGACCATCTTCTTTCTGCTCACTGCCTGCTAACATACATGTAGAACAATAGAATCATTAAGGTTGGAAGAGACCTCTAAAATCATTGAGTCCAACCATTTACCCCGCACCACCATGTTCACCGGGTTGCTCCAAGCTTCATCCCACCTGGCCTTGTACATTTCCAGGGATGGGGCATCCACAGCTTCTCTGGGCAACTTGTTCCAGTGTCTCCACACCCTCACAGCAGAGAATTGCTTCCTAAATGGTAATGCACTCACTCACTGTGCAGAACGATTGATACACCCATTAAATCCTCACAGTCATTTTACTGCAGTGAGTAAAGTCCCATGTGCTTATCATCAATTACTGCCAGAAAAAAAGAGAATATATCTACTTCTTTAATTCAGAGGAAAGCCCATTGGAGAGTTCAGTGTATACAGATGGATAAAAATGAGCCAAGTGTACATGAAAGGAGGTTAATATTTCCATTTTGATGAGGAGGCAAACAGGGAGGGACAGCTTTTGGACAACGGTTCACTGACTGAAATGGAACAAGTGGCCTTTACTACTCCCATTTAATGTTACATTCCTCAAAAGCACATTATAATACAATG
Source organism: Sclerurus mexicanus (assembly GCA_013396755.1). Lineage (NCBI taxonomy): Eukaryota > Metazoa > Chordata > Aves > Passeriformes > Furnariidae > Sclerurus > Sclerurus mexicanus. The sequence goes on along the minus strand of VWZF01004605.1, from coordinate 598,514 downwards.
TGTACAAGCTACATTTTAATGATTTTAGGCAATTTTTTGACAAATTAATATGTAGGCTAATTCCAACTCAAGGTGAAGAAGATAAAAATAGATTTTGTGTTTGTAAATAATACCTAAATCACCTTAAAGTGGTGCCTGGCAAAACCTCTGTTGTAACTGGTATAAATTTGCAGTGTGTGTCTTTGATTTGCCATTTGTGCTCAAGCTGCACAACACCACCAAAATATTTTATATAATTACAGTTGTGTTCAGTTTTAACTAGACCTGATAAACTGCAGGATAACGTAAAATCCAATCCCTTTTATTCACTCCCTGATCAGTCAGTTTATACCTTTTTTCACAAGAAAAAGGACGGACCTTCAGTTTACAAAGCACAAAAAAAAAAAAAAAGGTTTATTCTTGCAACTTCCATCCCCTATAAATTTTGCACTCTTTTGCCCCTATTGACTGAAGGGGAGTTAGTACTGACTTAATGACTGGCCAGAAAAAGGCCTTTTTTAGCACAGCTGCTTTACAAGGTAATCTGGATGTCTGCACTGGCAACGAGACACATATACTGAATAATAATGTTGGACACAGAGATACTTTACTTGATGCAGGCATAAGTGGATTCAACTGTATTGACTTCTCCAACACATATTTTACACACCAAATTTCCCTTGTCTATGAAATGACAATTATCCATTCATGTCTCGTGCATGGAAGTAGCTATGAGTTCATCTCTGAAACCTGGACGGCTTTTGCAACAGCTTAGAGTGGAAGAAGGAGCTCTAATGAGAAATCAGTATGACTGTATAATACACTAAATTAGGATTTTCAGGAGTTAGTATCCACAGTGCACATCTGAGAAAATCACCCTGGGATCCTGTCAAAGATAATAGAGAGCTCATTTGTATAGGCAATGACTTCAGGATGTGATCTGTCTCCTCAAACAGGCTCCTACCTTCTGTTCAATATGAATTCTGTTGACCAGCTTTTTACTGACTATTTTAAAAGCTTAAAGAACAATCTTTGAAGCAGACACCCCACAGCAGATATCTGGAGTTAGGTGAGGGGAATTCTTCAGTGTTATGAGTCTTTTCTTTGGGTATTCAAACCTGGCATTACTGCTGTGTGTGTGTTTGGCTCAAATTTAGGGGTGCATAAGAGACTACAGAACCCTGAGGAAAATAAGTACATTTTATGATGGAAAATAAGTGCTGTTCAACACGTGAACTGTGTCAGTTCAGCTTTTATTTCTTTTATATTCATAGAACCATAGAGTCTCCAAGGTTGGAAAAGACTTCTGAGATCAAGTCCAGCTGTCAATCCAACACTACCACAGTGATCACCACTAAACCACAGTGCCATATCCACATGGTCTCTGTACACTTCCAGGGATGGTGACTCTGTCCATCCAACCATGCTGCTCCTGTTTCAAGACTTCTGCGTTTTTCCTCACCTCAAACTCTAATGTAGCTTACATGGATCCAAAAGGGCAAAATTTGTTTATGCTCAGTCAGTTGTGATTTTGGAGTGTTTTTAACAGGGTTTTTTGAGCAATCGTGCTTCCTTTTCTCACACATCATAAGAGAGTAGAACCTTCTTGTTCATTTGCATACTCTACATTCAAATAATATTACCTCCAGGCTACTAAAACCAGACCTTTAGCAATAACATCTCTGAAAATGCAGCAAAATTATTTTATGACTTTATCACTGCTTAGCTTGTCATAGTGTGGACTCGTATGAAAGTGTTCCTGGTGAAAATCCACCACAAAAATGTCCCTTTTTAAATAGTCCAGGTCTCACACTGGTAAATCAACAGAATATGAATAACAGTTTTAAATATCTTTTCTATGTTAGAGCTCTTGGATCATGTTCATTCAATCAACTTCCCACAGTTCATGGTATTTTTTAAATGAGAACCAGTATCTCTTCATCAAAGCTGTCTTGATACTGCAGAACAGGGAACATAAGGGAGTTTATGGATGAAGAGAAGTTAAAAGCAAGTGGTATTAAAGAAGAATGTCCTACAGTGTCTGCTTAACATTTAATGTCAGATTTTTCTTTAAGTTATCCTAAAGTAAGATATTAAAAGGGAAAGGGTTTGTTGATCAACAGCAGACTATTTTGTTTAGAATGTCAAACCAATGGGCAATTATAGAATCATGGAATAGTTAGGGTTGGAAGGGATCTCTAGAGATCATCCAGTCCAACCTCACTGTCAAGACAGGTTCACCTAAAGCAGATTTACAGGAACATGTCCAGAAGGGTTTTCAATATCTCCAAGTGGGTTTATTGCCATGAAAAAAGTCCCAAGTAAATTACATGGTAAAGTGGAAGTGTGGAAAAGTGAATTCTTTTACTCTAAGCTGCAGGTCACCCTGTGTAGCATTGCTGAGTTAAACATCAAAAACTAATGAAGTCCCAAAACACAGCTTAGTCTGACACTGACTGCACAGGAAAGAGCCACGAGGCAGGACTTGATAAAATTTCCTCTCCCAGACATTCCAACCTGAATATAAGCAAAAATGGTTTTGGGACATACCTCTTCTATTTTCTGGTTTCAAAATTCACACCAATTTTTCCAACTCCTATCAGTAAATAGACGTGAAATTACCTCTGTGATTCCAGATATTCATCAAACACCTCGATTCCTCCACTATGCATATGTTAGAGGAGGACAGTTTGTTTCCACTCCTTTTCTTCTCCAGCTTGCTTGTGGATTGTTTCTCATGCCCATTCCTTCATCCAGCTCCCTGCACAGCTTGTTGGCTGGGTATCCCAAATTACCAGTATTGCAGAAGCACCAATAACCTCAATTTACTTGAATGACCACTGAATCACCACTGTATTTGCAATTACACCTGTATGTCTATGCCTGGGCCATGAAAGACAACTTATTTCCTTGTAGATGAAAAGCCTCTCCATATGTGAAGTATTATTATTACTTCAAACCATAATCCTTAATTTAGAGATCTGAAGTTATTACAACAACAAGACACATTTGTCATCTGCTGTGGATATTACTTTAAAAATTTATGCTTTGCTGGTTTAAATATGTATTCAAAACACTAAAGGCTTTTTGTTCAAACATTAAGATTGGAGTATTACACTGAAATTCCTTAGTAATAATTAATTTTATGATTCCCGCAGTAAAGCTTCTTGAGCCAAGAACTGAGGGAGGCACAGGAGAGGCAGAATTTGGCTGACAGTTGATTAATATTTTGTGGGTTTCTGTCTTATTTTGCCATTTTTTTCAAATATGTCTCAGACTTACAGTTTCAATGGGACCTGATCTGCTTCCAAATAATCCGAATTGCCACAGTAAGGGGATAGAGGAGGTCAGTACCAAATCAATCGGAACTTTAAAGGTTCAGGCTTGACGCCCTCTCACTTTGTGTAGTTATTACCACTTGTGTGATGTGGATCTTGGCTTGTTTTCCTGCAGGGTTCTTTTATCACCATAGTCATGACTTCTCTCCTTAGTGTGGCAGATGAGTTGGGCTGGCAGAACTGGAGGACCCTGTGGAGAAGGAGGGACAACACTTATTCTGCCACTACCTCTGTGTTTCCAGAAAAAAAACAAAGAGAAACTACTCTGATTCCAACATGCATGAATTTCTCATGAGCAATGTCTTTAATGTAAGGGTGACAAAGATACCAGAGATGACTTTTTGAGCTCAACCTGTCTGTTCTCCCTTACTGGTGAAATCTGATGGTAACAGGAGAATTAGACTCAGCCAATAAATAACACAGCACCACAATTGAAGACAGAGGTCCCTCCTCCCCATGCTTAACGCATGTAATTTTTTTAACATTTTTTTACATTCAGAGGGTTAAGAAATGACTGACTGTTGAGAAATGGACTCTTAAATCTCTCATGTTGCTCGGCTAATGGATCACCAGCATTGCCTTAGCCCATCAGACTGAAAAGCAGCCACAGCTTTCTGAAACGCTGATGTTTTGACCTATGACATCAGGAATTTAGGAACCTTATTGTAACTTGCTTCCAACAACCCTCACCTTGTCTGGTACAATTACCTGAAGATTAAGCCAAGGTTTCATATATGTAGTTTCTGATGCGTCACCCAGGGTACAGTCAAAGGGAAAATGTCAGCAGAAAAATCCAACAATGACTCATCTATAAATCCCAGGACCTTTGCCTTCCAAATTCAACTACTCTGCCTGTTAGTCACTACTCACCCAATAAGGCAAAAGCCCCTCTCCAGCTCTCCTGCAGCTCATTTTGGCATGGGAAGGGGCTCCAAGGTCTCACTGGAAGCTTCTCTCTTGCATCCTGACCAATGGCAGCTCTTTCAGCCCATCTCCAGAGGAGAGGTGCTCCAGCCCTGTGATCAGCTTAGCACCCTGCTCTGCATTAGTTTCAACAGGTCAAAATCTCCAGGTGTGTCTTGCTAAGCCTTGGGCACTGAGAATTTATTTTTGTGAAAGGGTGGGATGCCACAATGGGGACGATTTTATAAACTATTTTGATAGATGTGAAAAACAAAGAAAGATCACTGTAGGAAATGAAAAATAGATTAAGATAGGTGAACCAAAAGAATGAGTTCTATACAGGCATGTAGACAGAGAGAATAGGAGTCACAAAGCTGGCAATAGGCAGATATGACAGACAAAGTGTACATAACTATTCATTGCCTTTTTTTAAGAAGAGTTCACACATCCTCAGACAACCCAAATAGAGACTCACACAATGAGACACTACTGAGAAGAAAACAAAAAAGAACAAGTCTGAATGGCACGGCACAGACTTTGCAATCAGTCACTTACACTACATTTCAGCTGGGAAGTGAACAATCAAAAGTTCTGTAGCTTGTTTCCAAAACAAGAGAGAAAGCAACTTCCATCTTCTTACACACAGCAATACAAGAAAGTAAGGATGGGAGAAACCTTGTCAATTAGTCTTTCCCTCAGCTCCAAGGCAACAGAAACTCTGCTGTATCTAAAAAGATCTAACCAAAAGTCTGTCTAAGCACTTCTCCAGGAACATCCAGCCATGAAATCCATGTGTCAGCTATGTGAAATCTTACACGCACCTTCACCTTCCTCACAAGGCTTCATTTTTTTTCCCTAGGGCTTGCTAAAATTTAACTGTCAGGGAATGTCAAGTCAGTTAGTGAAGTACAGGCGTTTAGCACTGTTTGAGACACTCTGAGGTGTCCAAAATACCCACATGGGCTGACAGATATGACAGAGAAGGCACAAAAGACTCACACCCTTCTGACAAGGAGGTGGAGGCCAGGAAAAACACCATAGCAAGTATCAGATGATGTGAGGGGTGACAAATGCCTTACACGTTTCACTGAGCTGTAGCTCTAATGTCTAAAATAAATCTCCTTTCTAGAATCATAGAAATTGAGCCACCTTGTCATATCCATAGTTGACATGGATGTAGCTCTTGGCTTTTCTGAAGTCTGGAAGCACAATTCCAGATGAACCCATGGCTTCCATTACTGTCACTGGAGATGCAGCTCAGGCAGCTGATGGAGCCAAGACCATCCTTCAGCTGATCAGAGTAAGGACTTGCATTAGGCTGACATGACAAGCCCTTTGTGTTCCCTCACCTGTGTGGTCCAGCTGTCTTTAAATGGAATAAAAGCAGAAACTAAGTGAACATGAAGACTTCTGTGCATGGCATCTAAATGGCTTTATATCAGACAAAAAAACATGTTATTTCTGCTAGCTGTGGCCAAAACTGAAGGATTGTTTCACATGTCTTTGGTGAAACATCTGAAACACATGAAACACAAAGCATTTCGTGTTTCTTGAATTATTTCTCCATAGTGTTTGTCTTTTAACTGTGTGACTCTACACTCCTGCTCAGCTTGTGAACTGCTAATTATCTACATCTTCTGCTAGAAACACTGTGTAGTCTACATTTGTCATCTGTATCTAAAAAATGTGGTTATTGACTCTCAAGGATAAAAATATGCATTTATCCTTACTGAATTTCAATGTTTTTGGGGTTTTTTTTTTGAGTTTCACTTCAGTTTGTCAAGATAATTCTATCGAGTTCATGCCAATCCCGTCTTCCACCATGTCCTCCTGGTAGCCCCACCCAGCATAGTGATATCTATAAATCAGGTAAGCATATCTTTTACTTTATATTCTAACTCACTGTGCTCTGAAGACTAATAAGTTCCTGGCAGTTCAGTGTGGGATTCCCCTGACAGAAATCTACTGATAATCCCACTACAAACGTGGTATTTGTACCAATTCTGCACCTACAACACATTAGCTCTGCTTAGATCTTGTTCTCAGTAGCAATACCATGAGAAATAGCATCAGACACCTTTCTAAATCTAATACACATGATGTCAATTGCTTTTCTATATCTGTGAGGCTTTTAGACTGTCATAGTGTGATTTTTGAGGGCTTGGCACAGTTTTGTATTGACAAATCTATTTTGGCTTCAACTCATCCGTTTGTTATCTTCTAAGTGCTCACAGATAGTTTGATTGCTTTTTTTCTTGTATTGTTCCAGGAACTAAGTTAAGGTGACTGGTCTACAGTTCTTTGGGATTTCTCCTTTCCCTGACTTTTAAAGACAAGCACTCAGATTTTCTCCTGCCACTTGTCTGGGAACTCATTTGCATTTCACAGGTTCTCACAAATGTCCACGAAGAAATCTGCAGTTACTTCAGTTTTCAGCCTAAGTACCCTGTCATGAAATTCATGAGACACAAAGGATTTGACAACTATGGTTTCTAACTATGACAACTTCTGCCTTTTTCCATGGCTTGCTCTCAAATTTAATTTGCGAAGACACCTATGGTGGGGGGCTTATTTTTATTCTTTCTTCAAACAAAATGCATGATATAAACCTTTTCAATCCTGTTTATCTTCCGAACTTCCAAAAAATATGCCCTTCTCCAAACTTTACTTGACCTTGTATTTCACAACAAGTTATAGCCTGTTCATGAATTAGAGAGTTTTGTTCTTATTCCTTTGCTGATGTTTATGGTCTTACCAGGAACTCAGAAAAGTTTCTGATGAGTTAATTTAAGAAATGGTTGGCTGTGCACAGTTTAGCAGATGCATAGTTCGTGAAAGTCTTCAGTATTTCTTTACTATTTCCCCCTTCTCCAGCACTTATTTAAAGAGTAATTGTCTTTTTTGGACTCTCTAGTCCCTTACATATAAGATTTTTTTATCTGGGGAAATTATCAGAAGTATCTCAAATGTTTCAATGTTTATTGGTCTATTATTTATCATTTCATCAATGTTTTGGTTTTGTTTTTTAAAAAAAAAACAGTAGAAATTTCTCTGAGCCACAGAAATTAGTTTGAGTTGCAACCACTTTCCAGTTGCTCACAGTAAATAGTCTTGAAAAGCAACACTTAATGCGTCATTAAAAAATGTAGCGCTTTGCTTCTCAAGGTAAATCATAGAATTTGCACCACCATGTGTAAAAGGAACATTTAGAGACTTCTGTGTGTTACAAAGATCCTTTCCCGATCCATGTTACATTTACATTAGGGTTAATCTCATTATATGTCACCACTCTGCGTTGTCTGCATTCTTCCACCCTCCATGTTTGCAGACTACAGGTATTTGCAAGCAGTTCTTAAGTGCAGCCCTCAACAAAACAGGTTCAGTTTAGTCCTGTTCTCCACATAAAAGGAAAATGGAAGGGCAGTGTCCATCTGGATCGTTTCCTCTACAAGCTGTCTTTAATCCTTGAAGCATTCCCACTCTAGCCCAGATCAGCAATGTGAAAATAAACGCTGAGACCATAAAACTCTCTTAGTTCAATGCTGTGACATCACAGATCAGAGAATCCCAGAATGGTTTGGGTTGGAAGTGACATTACAGGCCACTTCATTCCAACTCCATGCCATGTTCAGGGACACCTTCCACAAGACCAGGTTGCTCCAAGTTCTGTCCAACCTGGCCTTGAACACTTCTAGGAATGGAATAACCACAACTATTCTGGGCAACCTATGTCACTCTCACAGGGAAGAATTTCTTCCTAACGTCTAATCTAAATCTACCCTCATTCAGTTTAAAACTATTACCCCTAGTCCTTTCTACACTCCCTAACAAAGAGTCCCTCCTAATCTTTTTTGAAGCCCCTTTAGGTACTGAAAGGTGCTATAACCTCTCCCTGGATCCTTCTCTTCTCTAGGCTGAACAAACCCAGCTCTCTTAGCCTTTCCCCATAGTGGATTCTGTAGCATCTATTTATTCCTTCATTAAAAACTTCAAACATGCCATCAATCCTCTGCACCAGGGAATTGCAAATTCCTTATCCGTAAAACAAAGGCACAAAATAGATTAAGAGAATGTGTCAAAGTCACATACAGAAACAGGTGGAACTAGAGGAAGGTGTCCCTGCCCATGGCAGGGGTTTTGGAACCAGATGATCTTGGAGGTCTCTTTCAACTCAAACCTGCATTGCCAGCAATCCAGATGTGGACTTGCCCTCAAGTATTCCCGAGAAAACATGCCTGGTGTACCATTTCCCCACCTACCACTTCTACTCTTTGTACTGTTTCAAATCCCTTTAGTCAGGATACAACAATGGCAGATAAAACAATGCAATTTTTGGTGTCCATCATAAATTTGGGGCCTGGCTGGATTTCTGGTGGAAGAACCTCCCCAGCCAAACCACAGCCTGCAAACTTAATTAGAAGTGTGCTAATGACCTGGCTGAAATTTGATTACAAAAGATTCAGTGATATTGTGGAAATTACATCTGTAATCTTCCACTGCCATGGGTACAGGGTATGTAATTAGTTGTTGAAATTAATTGCAATCGTGCAAGTGGAAGCCAGGCATGTAAAATGTGCAAGTATCCAGCTTTGTCTGACGCAGCACCATTAATAAGATCCATAATCCCTTCCTCTGGAATGCAGGCAGAGCACTGGTGAGTCGTAGTGTGATCAGAAGGGTTTTAAATCAAGAAAGAAGATAAGTACAGTAATCTGGAGTGGTGCACACAGAGATATTCCTATACTAATAAAACTTTATTTTTTAATTGAACTCTCTCACACCAATTCAATTTCTTTTTTCCTTTTCTTTCACTTGATTTCCTGTCTTTAAAAAAAATATTCCATCTTATTTCAAAGCATCAGAAATGTTGATGACCTCTGGAAAAACTGTGTTTCCTTTCCAGATTTACAACCTTTTGGAGTAAAACTAGAAAAACTATCTGGCAAATAACAGTGCAAGCGACCAGCTGTATGCATTTGCTCTGAGCACACACAGAGATTGACTAGTTGTGGACTCCATGAAGAACTTTAAACAAAAGAACTTGGGGGAGAATGAAGAACAGAAAGTAATTATAATGCCAAAGGATAAATTTTCAAAGATCCTTCTGGGAATTTGTTGCCAAATTTCCATTGAAGTTAAATATTGTACCGGTGCAAACCCTGTCTGAGGATCACTGATTTTAATAAGAGGGAACCAGTGGGCTATACAGGAAGTCAGAGGAGGGCAATATCTTCCCATAAAACACAGGGAAAAGGGTCCTTTGAAGGAACAAGTAGGTACGAAAGACGGATGTGTGGGAACAGCTTCTCAGTGTATTACATGTGTGGCAGTTACACGCAGGACGTAAAACAGTAAAGCAAGAAACAAAAGCATTTTAACATTCAGAAAAACACAGATATATTGCAATAGTAATAGCACCGGCTAGTATAAATTGATAACTGTAGGCAGGAATATCTGCCTTACCTTAACAAAATAGTTTTCACATTTAGTCTGACCATCCTTTTCAGGAGGCAGTGACACTGGTTACCATGGAGTGCACTATTCTAAGAAAACCACACTATTTACAAATTTTGCAGGTAGTGACACGTTTTATAAACAGTTTGGGACAAAGAAAAATCTCTAGTTTTATTGATCAATTTCTTGGTAAAACGCAACAGAAAAACTCTGACAGCACCCGAAAAAATTCCCCCCAAAAATGCAGCAGCATAAAATTATAGGGATGTAAACATGTATACAAGCCTGCTCAAAGTGGTTTTTACTGTCTAAGGTGACAAGCTAAAGCAGGAATTTGTGTACTTTCTTTAACAATTCTACAGATACTGAAATAATGGACAGTTGTGACATTCCCTCTGATTTCTAGACCCGCTGATTTCCCAGCCTCCTTGGAGCACTGAGTACAATTTCAAAGGCCCCTTCCACCTTTGTGGATCTATTGTGAGGCCATCAGAATGGATCAGTGCTTTGGATGAAGCCTTGGCCCAGCTGAAATCAGACGGAAAAATTCCATTGACTTCAGCAGGGTCAGAATTTCATCTTCAGCATTCATCTTCCTTTCTCTTAGAGGAGGGTTATTTTTAAAGCCTCCCTGCCATGCTTTGTCCCTGTTCATAAAGGGAAGATGTCAAAGGGTACCTCTTCCCTCCATTCAGACCTAGAGCCATGGGTTATTTTGCCTGGCAAAGGTCTTCCCAGCCAGGACACTCAAGGCAGTGGTTTCATTAGGAAGGGTGAACCTGCAATCAAGAGGTCAACACCCAGAGGGTTTTGAAAACCCTCAATCTTCCAAAGGAGAACATATCCCAGTAGGATAAAGAGGGAATGCTGCCTTCAACTTCTCTGTATGTTTTATAGCTCTTTTGTACAGAATGACTTTATTTTAAGACTTTGGGGCATGAAAGGAGATATCAGCAGGTCTCCAGCTGGTTTATCCGAGGTCTCAGACCCCTTCTGATGATCATTGGTTATAAAGGAGAGTGTGGGTGGGCATCATTAGAATTGCCCCACACATATCAATAGCCAATTAGGGAACATAACTCAGTTTGATCCACTGCATACAGGGAAAGAGTAAATGCCTTTGTATGAATAAATCAGTTAAAGAGAATTATTTCTCTCTCTTAAGAAATTATAAATGGTTCTATCAAGTACCATTATCGGCTTGAGTGGAAATAAAATCTGACATTTGTCTCTCGAGCCTTTTACATTAAAGCAGGATTTTTACAATTACATTTTCCAAACTTTAAGTTCACTAATGGCAGAAAAGGAGCTGTAAGGGCAGCAGTCAGTAAAGAAGTGAGGCTCATTGTCATGCATGTGAAAACTAAAGGGATACTTAGGAAAATTCAGGAATTAGGAAAGGTTATATCCCCTTTAGGGATATAGGACTCTGGATACAGACTCTTTAGGACTCTGGATACAGACATTTTTAGACTAAATGCTAACTTTTTTATAGTTAATAAGAGCATCTGATTGCATTTGTAAAGAAGAGAAGAAAACTTTTGGAAACAATTGGATCTACAAGTCACAGGAACTTAAAAAGTTTTTATTGTAGGCAAGTTTTCACAATTAGGACACTTTCAGATGTCTTTTTACACCTTCATGGGAACTCTACGAAATTGGTCAAGGTTCCAAAAAGAGTCCTGCACCAAATGAGTGATCACTCTGGTCCACTCTGATGCTTTGAATGATTTTTATTAGTATCTACTTGCAGCAAAATAAAGGTTGCTGACTGTTGTGCTTCTATTCACAAAGTGAAGTTGGTTTTAAAATTCATCCTTCTTACTCCATCTGAATCAATCTGACCTTTGGAATGAATGCAGAAGTTGATGAAAATAATGCAATTCACACCAGGATGTGAAGGCATCAGCAACAACCACTGTAGAACATCACCAGCCACTGAATCACAGCATCTTAGAAGTGGTTTGGCTTGGAGGGGATCTCTGGAGATCTCATGTTCTGCAGGACAGGAAAACAACCTTCCCTGAAGTGACCTGGAAAAAACTGTGAATTCCTGCTGTACCTTGACCACAGTCTCTGTGGTGCTGGTTGGGGTCTCTTAATGAGTATATGAAGAGTGGCCAGGGACTCCATGGACATGGACCAACACCAAAATCACTGTTGGCATCTGAGACCTTCAATACCACTGTTGGCTTCTCTGACAACAGGGATCGTTCAAGGAGCGTGTTTTTGAGCATGTCCAAATTATTTCCCTGCTTCCTGGCTCACGGATACACTGTCAAAACATAGGAAAACCTTGGTCAGTGTCATTTCAGTAAATGCTATTTTTTCCTGTATTTGCTTAAAATAAGGACCTTATTATCACAGAATCAGAGAATAATTAGGTTTGTAAAGGAGATCATCCAGTCCAACCCCACTGCCAAGACAGGGACATCTTGAGCAGGTGACACAGGAATGTGTCCAGGTGGGTTTGGAATGTCTCCAGAGAGGGACATTCCATGACCTCCCTGGGAAGCTGTTTCAGAGCTCTGCCACCCTCATGGAAAGAAGTTCTTCCTTATGTTGAGGTGGAACTTCTTGTGTTTTAGTTTATGGCTGTTACTCCTTGTCCTGTCACTGGGCACCACTGAAGAGTCTGACACCACCTTCGTGGCACCCACCTTGCAGATATTTATATGCAGTGATGAGATCCCCTCTCAGTCTTCTCTTCTTCAGACTAAACAGGCCCAGCTTCCACTATCTCTCCTCATAAGTGCTGCTCCAGACTCCTCATGATCTTTGTGTCTTCTGCTGGATGATTATTTCAGTATTATATCTTTCCTGTGCTGAAAATGAACACCTACAGACACTGCTGTTGGAACAAGAGGCTTCTGTAGGTTTCAGCCTTGCAGATCTTTCCTTGTTCCTTGGGACAAACCATCGATGTCTTAAATACATTTGCTAAAACAGGGTCTCTCTCAGTGCACCTCCAGGGAGAAGCACAAGGGGTCAGCAGACCTTGTAATGAATGCTCATAGTTGGATAACACTTCATCTTCACTTCTCTCTAATTAACACTAAAATAGTACTCAGAACAGACTGGTTTTACATAAAAAGGAATTCCTGATAGAGATTGGCATTTATAATTAATAGTCAGCCAGCTCAAGTGCTGGCTCTTTACTTTTAAGTGCTCCATTATTATGATTTCTCCTGAAATTCATTGTAATAACACTGATCACAGAGAGACCATTTCTCTTTGGTTTAAAGAACTGTTGTCAATGATGGCAAGGCAAGAATTTGACCTACATAAGAACATAAGGGCAAGGGCATATTTTAGTGCTTGAACATATGGAGTTACTAGAGACTTGTGTGTCCTGATGACAGCACTCAGCTATGCAGTGGATATAAAGGAGATGTTCAAATTCCTGCTACAGAAGCCTCTCCTGAGGCTTAATAGTGTTGCATTGGAACCATCTCAAGCCTTGTGCACCTCATTTGTACCTAAAAGTTTTAGTTAAAGAAATACCGAGGAACACTGACAAAAACCCCAGAACTACCGGGCTTGTGTTTGACCTCTAAATTGCTTGAGAGCAATAAGTGAATTAGCTGGTCCCCTCCAAAGACCATGCACATAGTACTGAATATTACTTACAGTTGGTGGGAGAGTTGATTTTGATCTTCTCAAACTGTGAGATGGTGCATTTGGATCACCTATTCCTACCCCTTTTTTGGCACTGTGGCTTCACAGCCCCAGGCTCTGTGACCAAATTTATTCAAGATGAATAGACATGGGGTCATCAAATCATAGAATGGTTTGGGTTTGAAGGGACCTTAAAAATCATCTCGTTCCAACCTCCCTGCCATGGACAGGGACACATTTCCCTAGGCCAGGTGAAAATGTGTTCCTGATATATGTAACAGCAGAAGGCATTTAGAGGCCTGTCTTACACCCATGATTCACTGGAGTCAGGAAAACATGACACATAAAATGTATAAACTATTAATGCACACAGCAGTTAGACTTTGTCTTGGACATGGTTTTTTCCTATAATCTTTGAATAAGACCCATGGACGACAAAGGTAAAGGTTAATTAAAGATCAAAACAGCCTAACATTTGTAAAATAAAATTATCTGTTTAAAAATCCTATAATTAAGAAAATAATCTAATAACAGTTCCTGGCCAGAGGCAGAAGCAGATTTCTGAGCTAAACTCAGTTTCTCAAGTGAAGGGAAATATCTGACCTAACTCACATATCTAAGTGGTGAAAGGTTTCAAATAATAACGTGTTCCCAAGGTGAAAAGAGATTCCAGTCCTACAAAACCAATGTCCAGTTTTCTTAAACTTCCCGAGGGAACTCACTCAGAGTTTCAGTATATGCATGTTGCAGGTGGTTGAGAAATTATAGGCAGTCAAGGGCTGAAATGTCCTCAGATTTTTATTTTTTTTCCTAAAGCTCTCATTGAAAATAAAAACAAGCAGAAAGGGCCAGAAAAAAAATGTCAGTCTGTAACAAGTCTCTTGCTTCTGTATTCTGTAGGGCTGAAGAGAAAAAGATTAACCCAAGCAATACCTGTTAACCATATAATCTGCTTACAAACCAGTCCATGAACTTTTGTATCCTCTGATAGACTGTTCCACCACAAGTAATTGCCACTTTGTGCCCAGTGAAATTGGACTGAATCTTGCTTTATAATACATACAATCCTAAAATGTTTCCAACTCTCTCTTAAAAATAATTCAAAATCCCTAATACAAACAGCGTTTTGCATTGGTGCAACAACTTCCACCTGAAGATCTCATATCATATTCCTAAATAAGACTCAAAATTCATGTGTATGAATAGCTCACCTCTAGTTTTGCAAGGGCAAACAGAGAAATGGAGTAATTTATTTAGGTGACATTGTAAGGGCATTGACTGAGCTGAAAATAGAGTCCAGATCTCCTGATTCGTAGCCCTGTGCTGGAGAGACCACATTCCTGTTCGTGAGCAACCTCCCAAGAAGCCCATAAAATTCAGAAGTGGCAGCTCTATATATAATGCTGATCCAACATTCGCCGTGGGTAATGTTTTACAGTATATCTGTTGCAAATCATTTCTTTTAAAGCGTTTCCTCTGTCTGTACCTAATGATTTATTTAGCTTTTGTTGCCTGATGTGAATCTTCCTCTGAAAAAACAATATGCAAATCTATAAAAGTGCAACTTCAGGGGTTTTGCCTTTTTTTTTTTTTAAATTTTATTTCATTTTATCCAAATCATAAATCTTTACGTTGTGGGAATGAACGTTAAGAAACCTGAAGCAAACGCTTTCTACGCTAATTTATTTTGGCTTACAAATGCTGTGCTTTTCCTCCCCTTCAGAATTTTCCACAAAAATGGAGATGACAAAAGGAAAACATGCCAAGAATGTTTTTAAGGCAGTGCTTGGAAATGGGAGGCTGGAGAGGAAAATTACATCCATCTGGTTACAAGAATTTAAGGACATTTATTAATCTTTTAATTGGTTAAGGTTAATGCACCTGCCTATTGCTCATGATAAGACACAGGCTTTCCAAGTGGAGCTACAATGATGTTATCGAGAAAAGCCCTTTTTGAAAGGCCAAAAAGGAAAGAGATGTTGCTTCAGGAAATAGACAAGATAAAATATCACTGTCCTAAAGTGGAGGGCCTGAGAGAAGGAGATGTTTTTTGGGACATGACAGAATACATGACAAAGGTTAGAATTGAACCTCAACCCACACATAGGTATAACTGATTTAATTAACTTAGTTAATCATGCAAGAGCCAAGAGTCAAGTTTGAAACTAAGCACCGTAGTCTATATGTCAAAGGGCAAAGGGTGGTTCCACAATCCTAGATAGATGTTTGAGCTAAGGAACGCTGGTAGATTGAAGGACAGTTGGATGTTAGGAAGAAATTCTTCACTGTGAGGATGGTGAGGCCCTGGCACAGGTTGTCCAGAGAGGCTGTGGTATCCCCATCCCTGGAAGTGTCCAAGACCAGCATGGATGGGGCTTGGAACAGCCTGGGCTAGTGGAAGGTGTCCCTGCCCACGGCAGAGTGTTGGAACTGGATGATCTTTAATGTTTGTTCCAACCCAAACCATTCTCTGATTCTATAATAAATATCCTGGTGTAAGTTTCTTTGCCTTTGATTGCAGAGGATTTAATCCAGACAATGACTTTGTACTGGAACAGATGTCTGGCTTTAAAACAGGTAATGTTCATCTCAAAGACGGTGAATGATTGTCAGGTATCACTTAGACTTATGTACTCTATCAAAGTGCATCCATGTAAATCCTGCTTGGACTTACAATGGCCAAAGCCAACTTCCCAGGAGTCCTCTCTTGTTTTTATCTACTGGCTTATCCTTCAGACTGTGACCAGGACAACACAATATTCTTAAGACATGGCTGGATTTGACTGAGTGCTTGACTGGCCTAGCAGAGAGGCAGGAATTTCACCCAGAAAACAGATATTTTAGTGGGGACTGTACCTACTAATCTGCTGATAGAGTGCTTAATTATAGCATAATTACTGCTCATCTTTATACCTTAAATATTATTTTCCTACCCCACTTCTGAGTTACGATGGTAACAGCACCTCCTACCTTTGATGTCCAATTTTTGAAACCAAATTGTATTTTTTTCTCTGCTAACTTGAGCTCTTAAGAGGTAAATAACCAGAAACACAACTGACTCTTCCTAAATTACCACAAATTCTCCTTTTCTATGATCTTATCACAAGACTTAAATGAGAGTTAGATCCTGATGCCTTAAAATTTGTCTCCTTCACGTAAAACACTATTAATGCCTTTGAATTTTAGCAACCATCCAGAAGGAAACATTTATCATGAGGGCTGAATAGAAGAGCTTCAAAAGTACATGTGCTCTTAGTACATCTGATGAAGTTCTGCTACTGTAGAGTTTTCCCATCTTCCCTTTCTCCTGCCTTCCAGGTTGTGGATAGGTCAAGTCCTACATACCCAGGCTTTATATCTTACCTCATTTTAAAGACTGGATATTTTGGTGGGTCCTTTTCCTTCTGTTTGGAATGTTTTAAGCTGATCCATCGCTAAGGCAACTAAACTTCATACTTATGCAAACAAGCTGTAATTCCATGGACTGATAAAGCAATACCTTTCCCTGAATCCAACAGTTGCTGGTAGTTGCTCAGACCCTCCTTTTCCCAGGATGTCAGCAGTTTTCATCAGTCTGGGACACTCAGTTTTTGCATTGCAATAGTGGAGATGGTGTAATTCCTTAAGTATTTGGTAATTCTGTAATCCCATTCCAAGAATGGACACACCATTCCTGGAAGTGTTGAAAGACAGGCTGGATGGGGCCCTGAGCAACCTGGTCTAGTGGGTGGCATCCCTGCCTATGGTGGGAGTTTGGAACAAAGTGATCTTTAAGGTCCCCTCCATCCCAAACCCTTATGTGATTTTATAATACATCCTTGAGTAACTTTTTAGGTTTAACTTCTCCTTTAGGGAAAATGGAGGTTGCTTTTCAAAGGTGCAATAAAAAGCTCAAGTTTCCAATTCGTATCTCAGTGACTTATCTCTGATTTATCCCTGCCAATTGTTCCTTTTCTATAAAATATAAATTATATCATGTTGTATGACTTATAAAGATAAAACAATCCTTGATTATGAGGGATAAGACTTTACAGCAATAGAGATTATGTGACATTAAATTAAAAGGAGCTGCAGTAACAGCTCTGCAAGGCAGCTCTGAAACAGTTCACACTGGACTGTCCAAATGTATCTGGAGACCAAAACTGGGAAAAGCTTTTTCCCCTTTCTCAGTCAACGACTAAAAGCCAGTAAATACAGAAATGTAACTCGCCCTAAGCCTACACATCTCAAGTGGACAATCACAAGGCTGGAAAAGGAGGGATTGCTGGATTAGCACTCACAATAAAGGTTACATGCCTGGCACTTTTCAATTCTTTGATCTTACTGCATTTTGCTGCCTTGCTTTCTACATGTTCACGCCCTGTTGGTTCTTTACTCATAGAAGGCTGTCTTTTAAAAAGAATTCCTCTCACTTGCCTCCACCTTTCAGCAAAAATTCAAAATAAAAAGGAAAAGAGGAAGAAAAGGCTGACTAGTAAGAGGTTGGCTGAGTTTCCTGGAGCACCTGAGGCTTTAAATATAACTGGTCAAAGGCAATGCCCTGATCCCACCCCAACACAAAAACTGGGTTAGAGCTTCCAAGCTCCTCTGTCTGTGTTTTGGCTGTAGCCCAGTTCTGTGGGGTTTAGAAGGAGACACACCAGTCCCATCTCACCCAAACCTTCATTTGGGTAGTATTAAAATCTCCCATACCTGGCTAAGCAATGAGCTGATCTGTGTCTTGACATGGATGACCAGAAGGAAAGGCTCCCTGGACATGCCAGAACAGAAACACAGGCCACAAAATTTAGATTCAGTCACTGTGATTAAGGCAATCATCCCTTTTAGACAATTATCCTTGACTCCCAATGTACTGTTGCTCTTGAAGATGACACCAGTGCAGAAATAGCAATTTAATCACTCTTACAGCTTACTATTACCTTAATTGTAAAAGGAGACATTGTGTGTTCCAGGGTCAGGGGAAAGCTAAAAATTCATGGGGTTGCTCCTGTCTTCTCCTATTTTCCCCCCAAGTTCCTATGATGTCCCTTTTTTGGTTTTCATCACAGTTTCTCTAGAGATTGATTTCTTGCAGTGCCTGGGATGACTGATTCTTCATATTCTCCTTCTAGGAATAAAAAAATCAAAATGCTGTTTCAGATTAGTCCTCATATTCTCTCCACACAAATCTAACAGTGATATAGGTGATGTGGGTTCCAATCTCATCCTGCATGGGGTCTGAAGTGCTCATTTTCTTAGTCAGAATTTTACTTACAACCATTGATTTGACCTCTTTTCTTTGAAGACATGGTGGCCTAGCAGTTAGTTGTTTAATCTTGACCTTGTTAAGGTGCTCACTTAGTGCTGCCATGCCCCAATTTACACATTTTTAATTTAGGAATAATAATCTATGACCTGTTTCTCTCCTGGGACAACCAGGAAATTAATTAATTAATGTGACTTGAAATTGCTGCTTGAGAAGGAGTGGAAGGAGTGTTGGTTGTGGCCATATAGTTTGAGAGGCCCCAGGAAACAAGAACTTAATATTTCAGGTGGGAGCCAACTATTAATATTTGAGGATTTCATGAAGCTTGGTTTTAAAATATGTATTTTGAACACCTGTCTTCTCAAAAGAGCCTGCCAAAGCATTTGATGCAGAAAAACAATGAGAAATGGCTGTCAAATGAACCTGTACATCATGAAAAGGAGAGGAAATTTAATGCTGTGACTCATTCACGGTGCTGTCACAGCAGCCCGGGGCAAGTGTCTCTTCTTCCTGGCAGCACAAAGCCCAGCTGATTGATCCCAAAGCCTTCTGAATTCAGCAGAAAGACTCCCAAGCTACCTCAGACTAATTAGCTTTTCTGTCGGCCTGGATATTTTCAGTCACAAGAGCCTTTAAATAACACGACTTGGAGCTGCTGGCAGGGAAAGCAAAACATTGAACTTTCCCAGCCCACCCAAAGCATCCTGGGGTCCTACAGTAATGTTTGGTCCTACAGATTAAATTCTAAGTTTATCAAAGTTGGAGAGTTGCTCAGGGTGGGACTGTGGGTCTCTTGGTGTTAAGGTCACAGAAGGGAAGGCTGGCAGAATGTAGGTGAATTATGATAATGTATGTGAAGATTTCAAGATTTTTCCTTTCTGCAAAAGTTGCTCAGTGCCTGAAGGGAGCCTGAAAATCCTCTGTGAGAAGCGTGTCAGAAAACCCACTGTCAGTGCACTGGTTTGGATCTTTGATGCCTCCAGTGCAGTCTGTGGCTTTCTCTGTCCCCTGCTACAGGGACAAAGCCATGGCTGAGGCTTGGGCAGAAGGTCTGCAAAAATCTCACAGTGCATAAAACCCTGGACTTCAGCTCAGCATCCTGGCCTGCCTGTTGGAAGCAGGGCAGTTTAGTCACCTCAGCCTCTTCACATCCTCCTATGCCTGTTTATCCATTTGTCTTCTCTGTTCTGGTCATTGTTTGAGACCACAATGGTTTCTTATTCCTGTTCGCTGTCACAGTTTCTGCTACGTTTCTCCTCCCCCCCAGGATATTTGTGTGAAGCCAGTGGAACCACAAATTGATTTTAATTTTTTTATGCAAGAAAATGCATGGGTAAGTGTTTGAAGCGGGCAGCTTTTGATATATGACTAGGTCAAGGATTCTCACTACTGCTTTTGAAGGCAGCAGGATTCCCTGTTGTGAGAGGTACTCCCTGCCTTGCATCTTTGCTTTGCTATTGTCTGATTCTATTGTTGCACTTCTAGCACCTTTTATAGAATCTGTGGGTCAAATTCCTACCAGTGAAAAACAGTGCACCTCTACTGATGTCAACTGAATAATGGCAATGTTCATTAGATAAACATCTACCTTATTAGACATTATTTATTATCACATTTTTGTTATCAGTTTGCAATTTACTATTATTACTATTATTTATTACCAGGCTTATTTCCTCAGACATTATGAATCCTCCTTGCATAAATGGATTTGGACATCCATTATACCCCCGAGGCAGCAAAACGTAAATATGAAGAAGCTTAGAAGGTATTTCCAAGGCACCTAATTAGTTCACATCCTAAAAGGCAAAATATAATGAATCTGTTGTGTATCTTTGACTGATAGTGAGGCAGTGCCAGACTGGGGATAATGACTGGGTCCCATCTGTGCACAGGGAGGTGGCAGTAAGCTGGAGATGTCTTGTGATGGAGCAACTGTCAGAGGAGTTACAGTGATGTAAAAACTCACGTTATATCCCTGTTTGGTGCGGGATTCATGTGCACAAATCTCTTACTGAAAGCATAAAATTTGACCTGTCAAATCTCACTGATCAAAAGCTTATTTTTGGGAGTTTTCTTTGGCCATAACTTGAGGAATGAGTATGAGTTACGGCACCTGCTTTTGTCTCTGGCTTGCGTATAATGGATTTGGGCTGGGAGGAGGAGGGAGGTGTTTGCAAATGATGACTTGCTGATCATTGCTCAACAAGCGCTGAGAAGCGGCTGGAAGGAGTCTATCAGCAGCTGCTGCTCCAACCACTATATTATGCTGCGTTCTAGAGGCAAGGAGATCATCACTTTTAAGTTGCTGGGATCATTTTCCATGGACTGGAAGAGGTGAGCTGTTTCTCTGTGCCCACAGCCAAGAATCAATGACTGCCCACTGAGGTATGGCCTAATTTTCCGTCCTGCTGCTCGTCCCAATCACGCAGACATCCTGGATACATGGAAATACTGCCATGATATTAGAGCATGATGGACGTCCTGCTTAGTGAGTTTTCATTTTCATGGGTAATGAGCAGAAGAGGCCTCTCCATAATGCTGACTCTCCAGAACAATGACAAGGAGCTGAGACCTGCCTGAATAATTTCCATTCATAATGTTGTTATTTAGCAGGAATTGATGTTCACACCTGTTTATTTCTCTTTCAGACACAAATGAAAACAGTGTGCACAATTAATATAGCTAAGTTGAAAAATAGCACAGTATTGATTAGCCATCTTTCCATTATGCTGTACAACATCATTCAATCTCTTCTGGACACCAGGAGAAACCTAATGGGCTCTTATTTGTCGCAGCCTAAGAAAACCCGGCAA
Source organism: Sclerurus mexicanus (assembly GCA_013396755.1). Classification (NCBI taxonomy): domain Eukaryota; kingdom Metazoa; phylum Chordata; class Aves; order Passeriformes; family Furnariidae; genus Sclerurus; species Sclerurus mexicanus. Next base: position 577,164 of record VWZF01004605.1, on the reverse strand, counting down.
CAAACTGCTTCAATCCAAACCAGTGAACCTCAGGAATTTTGTTTCATCTCACTACTGCATATCTTTGCTGCTTGGACTATAAGAGAAAGTCACATGCCAAATGTTAGTGCCATTTTTAGGAAGTGTTTGGTTCCCAGAAGTGTGGCAGTATTGTTCAATTATTGGCCTCAATAACATCCTGTGATGTTTTGAGGTGTGTTGTGTATAAAACCCCGGCTTAATTCTGGTCACATTTTCTGTTCAAGCTGTTAGACCCCAAACTTTACACATTTCATCTATGATCTAAATCCCCAGATGGAGATGGTCAGGTCAGAGACCGGGCTGATTTGACTTCACATGGAAAGTGACACAAATTACAGCACAGATGTATTTAAAAAGCTGTTCTCAGTTATCTTTCATCTCTGATCTGCTGCTGGTTTTGCTTGTTTTGACATCAGCATTGGGTTGTGAACTGTGATCCTACAGCAGTTTCAAGAGTGAATAGAAGGCTTTGGGAATTGTTGTGCAGACCTACTAATATCTTGATCTGCAGAAGAGCTCAGTCAGCTGATAAGTGACAAAATGCCAAAGGTTTCAAAGAACATAATAGACTTGTAGTTTCATAACACAAACATTTGGAGCCACTTAGGATAAAATCTCAGACAACTTTTCATAGAATATCCTGAATTGGAAGGGACTCACAAGGATCATGGACTTCAACTCCTGGCACCACACAGGGGAACCTGAAAGTTAAATCATCCATCTAAGACTTGCCCAAACACTTCTTGAACACTGACAGGCTTGAGTTCATAATCTCTTTCCTGTGGAGCTCATTCCAGTGCTTACCCAAGTTCTCAGTGAAGACCTTTTTCCTAATACTCAATCTGACCTTCCCCTGGCACATCGTTCAGCCATTCCCTCGAGTGCTGTCACTGAAGAGATCAGCACCTTTCTCTCTGCTGCCTCTCTTGAGAAAGTTGTAGACAGCAACTAGCTCACCCCTAAAGTGGTTCTTATTTTCTGGTTCTTCTGGAATAATAACTAGCCTTTAGCAGGCTTGTAATAAAATTACAATTTGTTTTTGATCACTTATAAACACAAGAGTAAAGCCATGAATGTCCAGGTGTTTCCAATGAAAAATCAATCAACTAGGAGTGCTTTTCAAGCATTTGTTTGCACACTTTGGCTGGTGACTTCTGAGAGTCCATTTCTAAAGATGACTACTGGGGGTGACATTAAAAAAACACAGGGCATTTTGAGTTTCAGTTTGTATTTTTGCCACGTGATGATCTATATTTAAGACATCCTTAGAGGCATACAACCTCTAGTGGAAAATTTTCAGAGAACTGCACACTAAAATGGGTGGAAAAACAGAGGCAAAACATAGTAAGAAATATGCCCTGAAGTTATACAGCAATTCCACTGCTCCATACAAGGCCTTTGTGGATTTAAGAAGTCTTATAAATGTACTTTAGCACATTACAAAGAAACTAAAATGTAAAGACCCAATCCAAACTCCCCTGCTCATACAGAAATTTACTAGCTGAGTGGTTTAGCGAAGATTTACAATCTCAATATTATTTAGAATTCATGGGTTTCCCATAGATTTTGTTACTGAGTGTTCCTCAGATGCTAAGGTTTTGTTTTTAGAATAATGGAAGTCCTCTGATTGCTCAAATAGTCTTCTGAAAAAAGAGATGTGTAAAGGGAAACTTCCTGGGTTTGGAAAACAATAATTATGTAGGGCAAAATTTATTTATTTTCGTAAATTTTTAGATGAAAAGGATGAGCAGAGCACATACTACAGTGGCTTATGAAACTTCACCTGAAGATTTGACCAAGTTTCTTTGGTCACTGTCCCACATTATATGGACTGTAACATTGCAGTGGGGATAATGCTGAAGAGGAGCCTCAGCAGATGCTTTTATTTCCCCATCCAATACGTCTTTGCTTGGGAGTTGCATGGGATAGAGTGGAAAGGAGGTAACACCACCTCTGGGGTCATGCCTTCTAACCATGGCTTGTTGACCAAGACAGGCCTCTTCCATGACGTAGGATCATAGAATGGTTTGGGTTGGAAGAAACTTTCAAGACCATCTCGTTACAACCCCCTGCCATGGGCAGGGACACCTTCCACTTAACCAGGTTGCACCAAGCCCCATCCAACCTGGTCTTGAACACTTCCAGGCATTGGGCAGCCACAACTTGTCTGCACAACCTGTTCCAGTGCCTCAGCACTTTCATAGTAAAGAATTTTTCCTGATATTTAATCTAAATCTACCCTCTTTCAGTGTAAAGAAATAGTCTCTTTCCATCTTTCTTGTAGAATCCTTTCAGAAAGGCCACAATTAGGTCACTGTCAAGCCTTCTCTTCTCCAGAGGAGGGACAATTCCAGCTCTCTCAGCCTTTCCTCAGTGAAGTTCTCCATCCCTCTGATCATCTTGGTGGCCTCCTCTGGACTCACTCCAACAGGTCCATGTCCTTCCTGTGCCCGTGTCACAGCCAAGGGAATGGCAGAGGGTTGGTGAAGCAAAAGCATTTTCAAAAAGACAAGGGAAAAACATGAGGCTTTTTCTGAGAGTTCACAATGCAAAGAAATACATATCAATGAGAATACAAGGCACACATTTTGCCAAGAGACATTGGAAACCCATCAGTCCTACCTCTGCCACTCACTCAAAAGAATGGGAACTATTATTCCTAATTACACAGGAGCTGTAACACAGTTTATCGGTTTACTTAGAATTACAGGGCTTGTTCCTGGGTGCAGAGAATTAATATTCTTCCAGTAATGCCCAGGAAAGCAGGGGATTGGTTCTGGCTGATTTACAGTGTCAGCATCTTATTGTTATTATTTAACACACAACATCCATTTCATTACAAGGCATCTAGAAATTGAATACAAAAGAAGACTTTTCATTATTCATAGAGAGCAGCTTCCCCCATCACAGATTTGTTTGGTTAATAATAACTATCATTAAAAAAAAAAACCTGCTCAAGATACCCTCATAGGTTGCCTCATTTATTTCTTGCTAACTTTAAATACCTCAAGGGATGCTAAAGATGAGCAAAATTCTCCCCTGCTGCTCTGAGCTGGAGAATAAATGTACAAATTTATTTTTTTTTTCAGATTATCTTTGCTTCAACGTGTACTAGTTTAAATTTGTGTTTTAAAGTACAGTATTACAAAGGGGAAGAAGTTTCTGTTCTCTGCAGTGTAACAGCTACCCATGGTCTTGTTCCTGCTCAGTGAGTCATGTACAGCCCATCTCTGTGCCAAGGCTGATCTGTGTCCTCCACAGAAGAAATGAAGTAGTTTATGTCTGAATCATTACAGAAAATTTTCAACAAAATACCATTTCTAACTGATGTATGTCCATTTGGTATTTTGTAAGTTTTTGGCATCTGCTTGGAAAAGCCTGAAAACATTCCTGGGGAAAAGTATTTAATTATTCTGCAATTTCTAGCAAGATTGGCTGAGAACTCAAGATTATTTGTCAAAGTCAAAATTTTCCAGGCAAAAAGCAAATAGAAAAAAATTATCCTGCGTATAAATTCTACTTCTGGGGAAGTAAAATAAGGACTAAAATATGTTTCTAGTTCTCACAACTTAGAGCATCATCTTCAAATACAAGTGATGAACAACAGAATCTTCAGACAAACAGAAGCCAAGGTTAAAAAAGAGCCAGGATGAGAGGAAATGGCCTCATGTTGTACCAGGAGAGGTTTAGCTCGGGTATTATGAGCAATTTTTTCCCAGAAAGGGTTGTCAAGCTCTGGCACAGGCTGCCCAGGAAGGTGTTTGAGTCACCATTCCCGGAGATGTAGATATGGCACCTGGGGACATGGTTCAGTGGTGCACCTGTTGGTGTTAGGTTATAGTTGGACCTGATGACCTTCAGGGTCTTTTCCAACCTCAGTGATCCTAGAATTCTATCAAAGATTCTATAAATAATGATTTCCATGGATATATATAGCACTGTTTATACAGAGTTCCAGGAAAGAGTCTCGAGTCTCTTGCTGCATGCACATTCTGCAGATATCAAACCTTAACTTTCTGCTTGGGATGCTGAAAAAGTTAATTTCCTAATGCCTATAAAGTGCTTTCAAATCTCCAGCTATAAGAAGAGGAAAATGTAGCAATTACTTTTTAATGAACTAGAAATGACGAGCATTAGGTCTCGATGCTTTTCTTTCTTTCCCCCATGAATGTTTTCTCTTAAATTATGTATTTAATTCCCTCTCTATATCTACCTAGATTTGTTTTTCTTAACATCCACATCACCATTTTATCCTGGCACTGATAGAGAAACACAGAGTTCGCCTGTTTCTTTCCCTGACAACTTCTTAAGCTCATTGGTATCGATTTCGGAAGCATTGAAGATAAATTAAGGAGTGGAGTCTGCAAGCAGCAAGGTGCCTCCAAGGGGTTCATGCCATGAGATAAACTACCTGCAAGGAGCAGGTCAGAGCAGAGTTGTTTCATGAGCTCCTCTTGCAGGAACTGCTCCATTCCCCTGGGTGTCTTCTGCAAAAGCCACAAATTATCCATCGCAAGCAGAAACAGCACCATGAGCTTTTCCATTTGAGGCCAGGACCCTGATTTCACATGTCATCATCCCTCATACAGATTCAGTATGATTAGAGACTTGTGAGTTTTGTTCTCTGAACGTTATAGATGGGCTTAAAGCAACAGTCAATGCACAACTTCTGCAACAGGAATAAATGCAGAACATGAAATTATTTCCTTGGGTGAATTTTCAGAGTGCTATTGATTCCATGTGTATGCTCAAGACTATTCTTAATTCCTAAGGACTCCTTGACTCTCTTGCTTCATGGCAACTTTCCTAAGGAGCAAGGCAGTGCCAAGTTTTGCAGCAATATAGTGAGAAAAAAGAGTATTAACCTGCACCTCAGAAGGCAACATAAGTGCTTTACATCACCGACATCTTAGAAATGGCTTAAAATCTAATTTTTGTCTGTGCTATGTATGCCTTGGAGCTATAACAAGAAACAAAGGTTGTAATAAGAGTAATTAAGAATTGTAAGTAGCTGATATAACTGCAAGGACTCTGATACATTCAATTTTTTTCTGGTAATAATGGCAGCTACTCACTTGAGAAACTCAGCTTCTGAAGACAATTATGTTTGTGTATGACCAGAATCACCATGGGCAGGGATATTATTCTGATTAAAATACTGTTCTCATCCTCAAATATTCTACTCCTGTACCATTAAGAAAACAAATGACCATTGTACAGGGTGACATTGAAGAGATGTATATATGCTAGGCAAAAAAATACCTCATATTTTTGCACTCATAGATAGCAAAATAAAAGTTTACAAGTGTAAAAGGGTTGCTTTAGATATTATAATTATTTAAATCTTCAGTACAACTTTACTGGGCTCTTCAGTTTTTTCTGCCTCCTCTGTTGTAGGAAAAATTCTGCTTCATCTATCCAAACACAGCATGAGGAAGAAAGGTTGTTAAACAGATACTTTACTCGACTGCAGCAAAAGCGTCTGTGTCTGAATTCTGCCGCAATTTAGTCAGTTTTGTGTAGTTTACTTTGGGTCCACTACTTTTAAAGTGTGCCTGAAACCTCAGCATGATTTGCTTCCACACTGGGAACAAAAATGTTTGCTCAAGACAACCTTCACAGAATCAAAGAACGGGTCAGGTTGGAAGGGACCACAGTGGGTCACCTGGTCCAACCCCTCTGTTCAAGCAGGGCCATCCCAGAGCACATGGCACAGGATTGTGTCCAGATGGCTTTTGAATATCTCCAGTGAGGAGACTCCACACCCTCTCTGGGCAATCTGTCCCAGTGCTGGGTCACTGCACAGCAAAGAAGTTCCTCCTCGTGTTCAGGTGGAACTTCGTGGGCATCAGTTCCTGCCCGTTCCTCTTGTCCCATTGCTGGGCCCCCCGAGCAGAGCCTGGTCCATGCTCTGCCCCCTCCCTGCAGGCACTGACAGACATGGGCGAGTCCCCTCTCAGTGTCTCTTCTCCAAGCTGAACAGCTCCAGCCCCCTCAGCCTTGCCTCCTAAGAGAGATGATCCAGTCCCCTAAACACCTTTGTAGCCTCTGCTGGACCCTCTCCAGGAGCTCCATGTCTCTCTGGTGCTGAAGAGCCCAGAACGGGACACAGCACTGCAGATGTGCCTCACCAGGGCTGAGTAGAGGGGCAGGATCACCTCCCTCGACCTGCTGGCAATGCTCTTTGTAGTGTACCCCAGGACTCTATTGGCCTTTTTGACCTCCAGGTCACACTGCTGGTCATGGACAGCTTGTTGTCCACCAGGACCACCAGGTCCTTCTTGTCAGAGCTGCTCTCCAGTAGGTTGACCCCCAACCTGTGCTGGTGCATGGGGTTATCAGGTGTAGCAACCAACAGGGAAGACCAGAAGAAACTTGGGGGCCACTCTTGTCCTGAGATCTTCATAGATAAGCCGTGTTGTTTGGGTGACTCGTCTCATTGTAGGTATCCTGGAGGCCAAGTCATGAGAGCGGGAAATCTGTCAGAGGAAAGTCAGGCTTTCTTAACACAAATAAAGGAGATGTGTAGTTGATCTCATATAGCAAATCTCAGAAGACCTGCAATCACCCCACAGGTGACAGGAGTGCAGGTGACAGGATTGTGCGCAACCTGAACCTACTTCCCCCATATGCCTCCTAAAATAAATGTAGACAACACAATCATACCCAGCTTGGGGGAGAGAGACAGAAAAAAACCATTCTTTCCTTTGCTTTGGTGGGGATTTGGAAGAATGACTACTGAAAGGAGGGAAAGGGAACACAGACACTGCCAGAGGGATCTAGTGATAAATGTGTTGATGGGATGAAGGAGTTCCTAAGCGTGTGTATGTTAGATGCATTTTAGTTTCATATGGCAAAATCAGCAAGATTTAAAAGGAAATCTTTGATGTCATTTCCTTTCCAGAGCATTTATTTTCTTCCTTCCTTCCTCTTGTTGCCATTTTTTTTTTAATTCCAAGTATATTATATGAGATATATTTCCATAATAAATTATATTCTTCTTTCTTATGCTCATAGATACAAGCATTATGAGAATTTCCCCTCTGGATTTAGAAGTGGGTTTTTGGGGGAGAAAAGGAAAGGAAAAAAACAGAAGTGTAGTCACAACCTTAGATTTAACTGCAGGCATATTAAACAGGACTGTCTGCTTTTAAAAGGACATGAGAGGAAATTTTTAATGCTTCCTTAAGAAAGCTCCATAGATGTTGGCACTGTAACCATGAAGCTTCTACGGTGGTGATTTCTGCATTAAATGCAATACACAGGTAAAGAAGCTTCACAGAGCCACTGTAGAAATCACTGAAGACTCAGTTATCATACTATAAATATCTATGGCTTTCTCTTATCTGCTTAGAATTGATGCAAATAATATTAAAGAGAGTTGCTCCACAAGAGTCTTCAACACTGTAGGATACGAACCTGTGCTTCCATGGTAAGACACCTTTTCCAGGAATAGCACAATCATTTGAGCCACAGGAGAGCAGGAGGGAGGTGACATTGAGTGGATGTTGACTTGCTGCAAGAGGGAATTCAGAGTCTCCTTGCAAAGGAGCAATTATTTTAAGGAACCATTCCATGTGCTAATTCAATATCCTTCTAAAGTTTGTAGGAAGGCTGACTCAGAGGTTAAAATGACACACATGTGCTTCAGAGAATGGGATTTTCCCGCATCACAGAATTCTGTGTCCTTGGGAAAGTCATCCAGGCGAGTTCAAGCATTCATGTTCAAGCATTGGAACAGGCTGCTCAGGGAAGTGGTGGAGTACCCGTTCCTGGAAGTGTTCCAAAGGTGTGTGGATGGGGCACATGGGAACACAGTTTAGTGGTGCTGGATAATGGTTGGACTTGATGATCTTGGTCTTTTATAACCTTAATGATTCTGTGGCTGTTATGAAGGCCTCCTCATTACAGCTTCTGTGTTGCCTTTGTATGCATGAAAGCGATATTTTAAGTACCAAACAGGGATAAAAACACTGTTCTACTTCACGTGACTGCTGTGAGATTAAGACTAAAAATTTTGATGTGCTGTGATGATAGAGGCTTGAGATACCTCTTGGTCAAGTTAAGCCATGTTCCAGTGAAGATTGCCTATTCACCTTAATTACAGTTTATCAGACCTGCACCGACTCGCAGATGTTTCCCGTCACATTTTAATACAAATGAATAAATAAGAGAGCTTTATTTCAAGAATGGTTTAATAAGGTTGAAATAGCCTTTGAAAATCATGATAAAACTCTTGGACCAAAAATGTTCAAGTGGCTTAAAAAAATCTGCGTGTCTTTTTAAGCTGATGGCAGCTCTTTCCATCCTGTGGATTAATGGCACAAATTTACAGGAATTGAGGGCATGGAGAGGAGTTTGGTGGAGGAAAGGAAGGGGAAGGGAAAGAGGAAGGGAAAAGGGAAGGGGAAAGGGAAGGGAAATGGGAAGGGAAAGGGGAAGGTGTAGGGGAAGGTCTTTCAAACTTCAGGGAAAGCAAGTTCCCTCTGCTGTTCTATATTTAGAAGGCTCTTATTTTAGGGAGGATTTTTGCCAAGTAAAACGCTTGTTTGTCTAGGTGATAAATATCCTTATTCCCAGAAGTGTATGGAATCATGCTTTGCTTCATATTTCCAGCATTACCTCCTGAATCCTGTCATGGCCCATCACCTCTGACTACCACGGAGCATAGACCATCCAGGATTTTCTAACAATCTCCTGCCATCCCGGGCACTGCTGCAGGGCTGAGATCTCAGCTGTTGTTGCAGCTGGTTAACTCTTGCTCCACTCTGAGTGCCATTTTTGTAAGGCCATGGTAATCTCGAAATCACAGCCCTCATTGTGCACTCAGAAATGGAAGTGCATTACCTGCAGTTTCCCAAGCATTTCATTTCCTAGGAAGATTTATTTGTAAACAAACAAGAGCTTTATTGTTGCTTGCCTCAGACATGCAGTAAATTAGTTTTTCCATGCTGAAATGCAGAAGTATAAAATTCTCACTCAAGGAAAGTGCTAACTGGCATTATGGCATTGCTTTGTTAATTATGTTGGCACATACACTGCTGCTCTTTAAATTACTCCTGTACACCAGAAACACTTCATACCTAATGATTTCCTGAACTTCTTGTATATTAGTTTACGCTTAATCTAATTCAAATCATTGTCAAAGTGACAAATACAAGGAAGACACAGGGAGGGTTTAAAGCAATGTGACTCCTGAGTTAGTCATGTTCACAGAAACTATCATAGCAAAGATTAATTTTAATATGTTGAGTTTGGCTTTGGTATGTTTGACAGGATTCTGATTCTTTCATATCAGTCTGACCTGTCATTTTTAAACAGCTTAAATTTTCCACATGGTCCACTTCTCCAGCCAGTTCTCAGTCATGTCTTTCTTGGTTGTTGACTGACAATGGTGTCTAATAAGATTATGAGCTTGGAAGACCATGATGATAAAGTCTATTTAGGTTGTTTATGACAAGGAAGGTCATCACTAATCCATGACATAAATTATATGTTCTCTAATCCTTACCATTCTTTGACTGTGCAACACTTTTAGTGGAAAACTGCTCAATCATATAGTCATCTTTCCAGATTCCTTCCACACTGTTTACAGCAACAGCCCTGTTATTGCATGTCAGGCATCTTACAAAAACAATTTATGATGCTTTAGCATCTCAATTTGAATGGAGTTTTCCAAAAATGCAAGAAATGCAAAACTTTCTGATGTGGTATTTGCCACAAAAGTTATACCTTCTGAACTCAGAAAGGTGCATGAAAATACATTGACAATACCCAGGAGAGTCTCAGGCTCTCCTGAAATTTGAGTTCAGAACTCAAGTTCCTGCCTTTCAGAGATATTCAACCAGTGCTTCAGTTCTGAGCCTTACATTTATAAGCACTAAGTGCTTAGTATTTACTACTTAGTCTTTCTAAGTACTAAGTGGGGAGAAAAAGTTTCCAGATTTCTCCCTTGAGGAGCAGCGACTTGCCAAAGCACTTTCCATCCAGCTGGAAGGAGTGTTTCTCAGCGCTGCAAAGAGCAAACCCAGTGGGGGATATCTGAGCTCTCCTGGATAAACATGCAAACGTGGGACACAAAAAGGAACATCTGCTGCAAGGAAGATAGAAAAGAGGGGAAGCAAGGCACAGAAGTGTGTTTTCAATTCTTCACCTCTCTGCTGTTCAGGTGTGTTACTCAGAGCTACCAGGGGAGCTGTCATGGCACCGCCAATATCTCTGCCGAAACAGGAGTGTGGCTGTTTTGACTTTTGAATTTGATAAGAGGAAGAAATAATTACAATAAAGCTGGAGGGAAAGTGCGTGATAATTATCACAGTGACCATTTCCATTTCCATGTGCAGCTGGTTGTTTCAGAGAGGGTGCCAGGAATCCCTCACCCCAGAGGAGTGCTGTATCCACTTGGTTCCTCAGGTTTGCACTTACTTTTTGTTTCCTCCAAGCCAAGTGAATCATTATTAAACACTGACAGTTCTGCTGGGCACTTTACATCAGGATAGACAACGTGGTCTAGGACTCCTTCATAGAGGGTGGAAGAAGGAGTTTTAAACCATGCCTTGCAACTTCATTATCCCACTTACAGTCACACGTAGAAAGCAGGTTTTGGTTCCTGATCTTTGCAGAGATGGGGAAAATTCTCTCAGTATGTGTTATCACTTGTGAAATGGGCCTTCTTCCTCCATAGAGTGCAAGCATATAATTACTTTTAATACATTAATTTTATGCCCAGAATTCCTACTCTGTTATCACTTTTTTTTTTTTCCCCTAGCATCATTATGTTTTTCTCTCACAACTTTCTAGGAGCTTTAAACTATTTTTAAATTGCTGTCTATTTTATTTTATCTGTGATCTCCCATCCCTTTTATAGTTCCCTGCTATATTTCCCTTTGGCTTTGCTTTAGCTCCTAATTTCATTTTCCCTGGGTTCATTATTTTTATGCTGGCACTTCGAGCATTGTTTTCCCACTTGTAGCTCTTTTGTTCCTCCTAGCTCTGAATTGTTATTTACACTTTGAAATGGAGGTTTGGATGCCTCCATCTAGCTGGTGGCTCCATCTCACAGACACTGCGTTATCATGCAGTGCAAAATAGTCTATCTCAGTGGTGATGTTTTTTTGACTGTGAATCCCCCTAGGAAGATGCTGAGTGCACACAAAGAGCTGAGTTCTCCTCAAAGCTGATAAGAGTTTGCTGTTGCAAAACCTTTTTGCTTCAGCTGCGGCAGTGATAGGGATCATTTCCAGCATCAGGATTTTCTCTGGGATTATGACTGCACAGGTCCTCAACCCATTCTTGACCTATCAAAAGTGCTTAACACTTGGGTTTCCAGATTGCTTAAACCTTAACACTTGGGATCTCACCCTCCAGGAATTTTGGGGCAGCAGTCAAGAACAGAGATGTGCCACTTGAGGTAGTGCTAAAACCAGCCAAGGTGGAATGTTTAAGCCGGATTTTCTCCTTTTTTTATCTGTGTTTATGTGAAAAACAATCAGGCAAGTAACTTTTGCTGTGTTGTAAGTTTTTCAGCTTCTTTGTGTTTATTTTTCCCTAATGACCAGTGAATAAGATTGCTGTATATCTTCATTCAGAGGAATTCAGGGAAATCATTGCTTCAATGGGCAATGGAACTCCTGCTCTTTACCTCCACTTCTTGGAGAAGTAGAACTAAAGCTTGGACAGTGAAAATACTTATGAATTGTCCTCTTTCTTTATTCCTTTCCTCACCATGGCTATCCTTAAAGTACAGATAAAGACTAAATATGATTAAAATAGTAATTTCATAGAATTTAACCCTATGTTTAACAACAACCTGGGATTTCTCTTTATCTCTTCCCCCATCCTCTCACTTCTCTTTTCCTCCTTGAAAATTTGTGGTTTAACAGTGTAAAGTTCAGGAGCACCTTTAAAAAGATTGCAGTGGAAAACCATCAGCAGCTTGATGTGGAGACAGGAGTGGGGAGGGAGGAGAAGAACACAGAAGGGAGATACAGGTTATTAATACCAGAAGTTCTTGTGCCATAAAAATTTTTCATTACAGAAAATTGGGATACAAGGCTTGTGGTTTTGATCTTGGACATGGAGAATAAGTCTCCCAGAGGCACAGACACAATCACAGACTTGCTTTTGGGGAAACGCCAAATCCAGGAGTGCAAACTAATGTGAATTCAGACTGAGAAAGAAAATTGATTGGAACCAGTCCCTGTAACCTGTTTCCTACAGCACTTCAGCAAGTCTCCTTTGTTGCTACAACCTCATTCTCTTTGCATTGAACTCTATCTTCTTTTGTCTATATTTGTCTAGTCAGTTAAAGGACTTTTATCTGTAGTAAAAATTGTCTTGGCAACAGTAAGATGTTTTGTATTTAAGACTATTTAGTTCCTCTAAATTCAGAATACATTCAGGGGTTTTACTGGAAGAAATGAAGACAGGGATCACAGCTAAACTTGTGACTTTATGATCTGCACATGAAAAAAGAGAAAAATAGAAAAAACCCTCAGAAAGTGGAAGAAAAGTGTGATAAAAGGATCTTCATCAAAGGGGTAGTGCAGGCTGCCAGAAACTCACTTCAATCTTCACTACAGAATACTGCTCATATTTTACATGAGAGGGTAAACCTGGAAATTCATTCTTCATTTTTATGTGAAGTGACAGGTAGAGAGGCACAAACTGACATACAGAAGTTTTCATTTTGACATAAGAAAAAAGTATTGTGAGTGTTGTTGAACATTAGATGTGGATTGTCCATCTTGTCATTGTTGAGTGTTGATAAGATTCACTCTTTGACCTCAAAGGAGAGACTCCCCTGCAGTCTGGACAGGTCTGTCATGCCAGCAGCTGCTTCGAAGCTCAACAGGGCCAAGCGCAAGTTCCTGCAACCCCAAACACAATCCCAAACGCAAGTACAGGCTGGATGGAGAACGGACTGGGAGCAGTTCAGGGAAGAAGGACTTGAGGGCGTTGGTGGACAAGATGTTCAACACACTTGTCCAGGTGCACTGGCAGCTCAGAAATTCAAACATGCCCTGGGTTGCATCCACAGCAGTGTGGGCAGCAGGTGAGGGGTATTCTCCCCCTCTACTCCATTCTGGTGAGACCCCAACTGGAGCATTACACCCAGCTCTGAGTTCCTCAGCATGAGAAAGATGTGGACCTTGTTGGAATGAGTACAGAGGAGGCCATGGAGTTGGCCAAAGGGCTGGAGCACCTCTGCTATGGAGACTGGCTGAGAGAGTTGTGGCTGTTCAGCCTGGAGAAGAGAAGGCTCCAAGGGAGACTTTGGACCTCTTCTAGTACCTAAAAGGACATACAAGAGAGCTGGAGACAGATATAGAATGATAGGACAAGGGATAAGAGCTTTACACTGAAAGAGGGCAGGTTTAGATTAGATATTAGGATGAAATTCTTCCCTGTGAGGGTGGGGACGCCCTGGCACAGGTTGCCCAGAGAAGCTGTGGCTGCCTCATCCCTGGAAGTGTCGAAGATGAGGTTGGATGGAGCTTTGAGCAGCCTGGTCTAGTGGAAGGTGTCCCTGTTCATGGCAGGGGGGGGTGGAAGGAGATGATCTTTCAGGTTCCTTCCAATCCAAACCGTTCCATAATTCTGTGTGCTCTTGTCCAAGGTCTGTTGGAAACGACAGAGGTTTTGTGCTGGCAGACTGGAACTTCACCTGGCTCTTCCCCCTGCTTGCCTTTTCTGCAGTCAAGTGCTTTGTTATAGACCTGCCAACAAATCAGTGACAGAAAATGGATAGAATTAGAATGCCACGTTTAATTGTCCACAAAACTCCTTAACTGAATATGATGGAGATTAGCTGGAGAATACTATCCTTGATGAGAAGTGGACTCTTTATTGAAACCACAGATAGATAAAAAAACCAAAATTGATTGGGTTTTTCTAATATATTTCTTTTCATTTATTTTATGAAGTGACATCCTGAAGCTAGCATGGTTGAGGATGAAATTTAGTTATCAGTGATAAAAATCTAAAATGGCTTTTATTATAGTAAGTTATCCATGTGCAATGAAGGATGAAGACTTCTACCACAAGCAATCCCCCACACAGTCACAGAAAATCCCCAGCCCTGTTCATTTTACACTATTTTCTTGAGCTTACAAGGTATATCATTAAATCTCCATTTTATACAACGCTGATGTTAAAATCACCTTTATTTCTGCTTCTCATTTTCAGCATGTCTCAAGATCTGGTGTGGTTACTGTGAAAACAGAGTAGTATTTGCATTCTTATTCATAGCTCAGGTTATCTTCTACCTTCTGTATACTTTTGGAATTCATAAATATGAATCTGTGTCACAACTCTACTGGAGTTCTGGCTTGTTTTATTCCACACATTACAATGGGAACACATTTCTATTTCTAAATACTCTCAGCTATGCACCACCATACGATATAGTAGGGGAAAATAAACATAATTTGATGTTTAGCTGCTGACTTAACAAAGCTCTAGGGATTCCCTAATGCATATCTAGTAATTTGTAAACCTCCTGCCAATATTTATTTTTTTAATGTAGAAAAAACACTTGCTTAATATTCTTTGTCCACGTTGAAAACCAGTCTTGAAAACAGCACACGCTCGGGCTCTGAGGGCTGCTTGTGAAACTCTGTGTTTGCAATGGGTTTGTGTGGCCACACACAGCTTTCAGGGGCTTCATCGGTACCCACATTTGGCATTTTCTGTCCTGAGTTAAGTCAGATACAGAGAGGCAGAGCTGAGTGTCTCAGAAAGGGCAGAAACTCATGAAGAAGAAAAATAAAAGAAGAGAAAACAGATTGTGTTTCAGATAAAAGGGCAGAGAGATATGTTTCTAATTATTTGTTACAACATTCTAGGCTACAAATCTACAAGTATTGCAGTGAATGGGTCTTTTCTAGACCTAGAATAGAATCATAGAATCATTAGGGTTGGGAAAAACCTCCAAAGCTCATCAAGTCCAGCCTTGAACTGAACACCATCATGAAAACTAGACCATGTCACTGAGTGCCACATCCAGTCCTTTCCTGAACACCTCCAGGAGTGATGACTCCCCCACTTCCCTGGGCAGCCTATTTGAATGCCTGACCATCCTTTCAGCGAAGAAATTCTTCCTGATGTCGAACCTGAACCTCCCCTGGCACAACTTGAGGCCACTTCCTCTCATCCTTGTAACCTGAGAGAAGGTTCCTAGTAACTTGAGAGAAGAGGTTGACTCTTGCCTGGCTACAACCTTCTTTCAGGGAGTTGTAGAGGGTGATAAGGCTCCCCCTGAGCCTCCTTTTCTCCAGGCTGAGCCCCCCCAGCTCCCTCAGCTGCTCCTCACCAGGCTTGTGCTCCAGACCCTTCCCCAGCTCCATTGACCTTCTCTGGACACACTCCAGCCCCTCAATGTCTTTCCATGACCATGCCATAGTCTCCTGGACAAGAAAGCAGAAATACATGAGAAAATGGACTATTACTGGCAAAATACAATAGATTTATGACACAGTTGCTGTTATCATGAGTACAACAGCTTTTCTCTTTTTATTCAGATGGGTGTGCAAGAACACATCATTGGTATGATGTGTTCTTGCATATCCAGACAAAGGAAATGAATGGCTTTGATAAATTGGAAAGAAGGAATGCTCTCTATAAGCACTGTTCACTTTCTTTGTTCTGAATTTTTCCTGTTTTCTGGTCTCAGTCTTCTCCTAACTTTCCAGGCCCCCATACAAGTGAAAGGTTGGGATGAAAATATATTGCTTTTCACAGCCAGTCATTCTTAGTTAGGAATATTTAAAAATCTCTGAGTGACTTAGGAGAATATTTACCTGGCAAACTAGAGTTTTCTAAAGTTCCCTGCATCAAAAATCCACCCTGGCCCTCAGTACTTCCAGTGATGGGGCACCGAGGACTTCTCTGTGGAACCTGTTCCAGTGCCTCACAGTAAGGAATTTCTTCCTAATTAATCTAAACCTACTCTCAGTTTAAAGCTAATGTCTCAAATCAAAGATCCACAGAACCACAGAATAGGTCAGGTTGGAAGGGACCACAGAGTGTCATCTGGTCCAACCTCCCCAGCAGGGTCACCCCAGAACACCTTGCACAGGGTGGTGACCAGGTGGGTCTGGAACATCACACAGAAGAAAATATGTTTGCCAGAACCACTCATTAAAGAACTACCAGACAATCAGCATGGCAAGTTGCCCTTTGTTATCTGATTTCCTCTCATAAAACAATCAAGTGTTTTGGTTGTGATTTTTCTTTCTTCACCAGAGGACAAAATAATAAAGGTAACTTATGACACTGCTTTTTGCCTTTAAACTCAGGTTACGAAAGTCTTGAGCACACAGTAGGAATCCCCCTGTTCCTAGACCATGGCTCAATTATCTGGATTTAAAATACATTTGACTGTTTCTTTTGATTTACTGGTGCTGCCTGATAATTAGCTCTCTTCTCTTTTTTTTTTTTTTCCCCTCCCTGAC
>VWZF01004605.1:446905-560663 GCA_013396755.1 Sclerurus mexicanus | reverse complement strand
TTTGTTTGATAAGGCTTTTATGGAGTCTTGGCGTGTGTAATTTAGGAAGTCCCATTTGTAATGCAGCACATCCCTCTCCCCCTCTCTGCTCTGTCCCAGGCTTGGAGCAAGAACACAACTCTAATTGGCACTGGTTCCAAACCATTGCACTTGGGAAGAGCTGTGCCTCCACTTGATAAATAAAGATGCAAGAGATGAGAAAATTATAACTAATTCACACTTTGAGCCTTCTAGGAGTTAGGAAAGAAAGAAAATGGGGAAAGAGAAGAAAGTAAAGGAGAAACAGGCACATTTGGAAGGCAAATAAATTGCATTGCACATGAAGCACCTGGAGTTTTTAAAATAGATGGGCTGTGAGGAGCTGATGATTACAAGGTGGTTTTTATCAATCAAAAATTGCCATGGTTAAAAATTAAATAAATATAAAAAAGAATTTATCTTCTCAGGACTTTGCACTGCCCCACTTTATCAAGGATAATTTCTATGACAAATCAAAACTTGTCCCACATGGGCTCAATGAAACCTCAATCCCTGCCCCAGAAAGTTTGTATTATTGTTAGCACAACATTTTTTTTATTTAACTTTGATGTAGGATGTATCAGAGAATCCATAAATCAGGTGGCTGGATCCTGGGAAGAGGACACTGTGGGGACAGCACTAGGACATTACAAGGACAGCACAAGAATTGGGTCATACTCCTCTTGAGGAGTATTTCAGCCTTTGATGCCTTGCTATGAAGGACCTTCCAAACTTAGAAGTATCATCGTTGTCTCTAATGCCCTCAGTAGTTTTCTGCAGCACAATGGAATCATGATTTTTAAGTGCTTTTTAATAGTATCTCACTGTAAAATCAGAAGCATAACTGATGAAAATAGTGATGTTAAAACTGACTCAAATGTTTATCTCTCTTTCTTTTTAATGATCTGATAGGAAAACACATATTTTATCTGCTGTTTTATAGTTTAGGGATTAGGCTGTTAGTTAAGGCTGAAAGATAATCATCCATATTCACTGGAAAACCTTGTATAATTGTGTTTGGAAGCGATTTCTTCCTTCCTCAGACCTAATTGATTGTAAATCAACTTTCATGAAGCACTAAATCCTCTGAACAACCTGAAGTACTAAATCACTTGAACAACAAAGCTTTTGAATTTAAGGAGTGTGTCTCTTCCCTGTGGGAACTGGGAAAATCTGCATTTCTGGGATTAAATACCTCTGGCTGCCTCTTAACTATCCTTGTACTGCATGTGGTTTGAACTGGGAAACCACTCTCAGGGTAAAGGGGCAGAGGAGACCTGGCAGCAATTTAAAGACACTTTTCTTAGAGCACAAGAGCTCTTGATTCTGACACGCAAGAAATTGGGCACAGAAGGAAGGAGATCAGCATGTCTGAATAAGCACCTCCTGATCATAGAGAAACACAAGAAAAAAATTGTATAGATGGGGACTTGCACCTTGGGAATATTCTAGAGATAATGCCTGGGAGCATAAGGATAGAATCAGGAAAGATAGGACACAGCTGGAGTTAAATTTGACAATGCACATGGAAAATAGTAAGGGCTTCTACAGGTACATTAATCAGAAAACAAAAATGAAAGAAAATGTATACTCACAATAAATGAGGAAAGGGATCTGGTGACAATTGACATGAAGGTGACGGAGGTACTAAACAATATTTTAACCTCTGTTTTCCCTGGAAATTGCTCTTCCCACTTCTCTTAGGTCTCTGAATCTCAAGGCAGGGACTGGAAAAATGGAGTTCCACACATCAGAGCAGATCATCATGGGTTTGGAAGCATCTGAGGAACCTGAGCATACACATGCCCATGATGAGATGCATCCCAGGGTCCTGAGGGTACAGAGGAAGGCTATGAAAATTATGGGAGGACTGGAACACCTCTTCTATGAAGAACAACTGTGAAATATTGGGTTTGTTCAGCTTGGATAAGAGAAGGCTCCAGGGAGAATTTACTTCTTCCTATGAATATAAAAACAGGGTTTATGAGAAAGACAGAGAGAAGTTACCAGAGCCTTTAATGACAGATAAATGGATTAAAACAGGATAGATTGAGGTCAAACATAACGAAGATTTTTTCTTATGATGGGAGTGGTGAGACAACGGAACATATTGTCCAGAGAAATTTCGAGTGTGACATCTTTGGAACTGTTCAAGATGAGTTTGAAAGGGGCTCTGAGTAACCTGATCTAGTGGAAGATGTCCTGGCCCATGGTAAGGAGGCAGGACTATGTGATCTTTAGAGGCCTCGTCCAGCCCACACCATTCTGTGAATCTGTAAATCTGTAAACCATTTGTTTGTGTCATGTTGTCTCTGTTTAATGCATTTGGGAAGAACTGTCATCCTGCTGCCTGGATATAGTTTGTGGATTAATAAGTATTTCTACATATAATATTATGCCACTTCCAGAGTCCTTTTTTGGTTTTATTTGCTTTTTGGTTTTTTGTGTGTTTTTTTTTACATTAATTCCCATGCTGGTCTGACAGGTTAATAAAGAGTTACCAACCCAACTACCTAGGGAGAAGGTTGGCAGGTAGTGAGGAATGAAGGGAGGGTTCTAGTTCAGTGGAGCCACCAGCTGCACTGAGAACTGCACATGTTTACTAGTCAGTAAATATTACTGCTTCTCCATTCTGCTATGTTTTATTAGATCTTCTCTTTCCTGAATTAAATCAAGCCCTCAGCTTCCTGAGGCAGAACAAAAATAGTAGGTAGAATCAGAGTTTCATTTGGAAAAATGGAAACCCAATTCTGAGAAATGGACAAAATTTACCAAACAGAAATTGCAAGACAAAAAACAAGTTTGGAATTATATCTGAGAATTTATTCTATTATGTTTCCATGAACAAAGTCATGATATTTGATTGTGAGTTGACTAGTATTTGCATTGGGTATTCAACTGCACCTTAACTGGAAAAAGGTTTGTAGTCAGTTTATATGTGGAGCACACAGGAAAGTTTTTGAAATCCCAGATGAGGAATTTCTGGGAGGTCTGGTCTCTGCTCATTCTTAATTTGATTTCTGAAGAAATCTTTAGATTGAGAGAAAAGACTTGCAGAAGGCACCCCCCTCATTCATAGCAGAAACCTCGAGGTTATCTAATGAAGCTAAATGTGAAATGAGCAATTTCAGAGTCCTGCAGCCAACAGCTCCTGACCTGGGGTACTGCTGGATGGAAAACATCTGGAGAATTTGGAAGTACAGCACAGATTTAGAAAGGTAACAGCTTGCAAAGGCTGGAGGTGAAGGAGAGAGCAAGGCTGAGAGGAGAGAAAGTGCAGAGTCTGGATGGGGTAAAGAGGTGGAGGACAGAGATAGAAAAATGTGTTTGTGAAATGTGGGTTCATGGAAGGATCATGTAGGAAAAGAGGAAGATTCTTCTTGGGTGGTGAGGGCAAAACATGAAATATCAAGCACAAACTGAAGCAAGAAATGTTCTTCCAGGGCATTTATGAATAACGGCAGCACAAATATCAATTAGGCAAAACCTGATGAATCTGAAAGTGAGCTGCTGGGCCAGTGTGTGAAGACAAGCCCAAACTGCTTTCTCAAAGGTTTCACTGAAAAAATCCCTGCAGTGATAGGGCAAGAGGGAATGTCTTTAAGCTGAAAAAGGGTGAATTTAGATTGGGTATTAGTAAGAAATTCTTTACTGTGAGGGTGGTGAGGCTCTGGCACAGGTTGTCCAGAAAAGCTATGGCTGCCTCATCCCTGGAGGTGTCCAAGGACCCGTTGGACAGGGCTTGGAGCAGTGGAAGATGTCCCTATCCATGGCAAAGGAGTTGGAACTGGGTGATCTTTGAGGTCGCCTCCAACCCAAGCCATTTTATGATTCTATGATAAAAATATTTTGGGTGAATTAGAGCAGCCAGAGACAGCAATGTCAACCCACTGTGCATTTTGCAGTAACATTTGCAAGCAGTGCTGCTACAAGTCTGGAAAATTCCAAGGATCTGTTTTTAGAAAATGGCCAGAAGGATTATCCACTTTGACAGAGTTATCCCTGTGATGGGAACCCTGGCTCCTGACTGGGATCCCAACCATCACAGGGGCTTTGTCTCACAAGCTTTTAGTCTCATTTGACAACTGACTGGGAATTGAAGTGAACCAACTCTGCCCATGGCCATACCACACAGCAGTGCCAGCAGTAAAATAAAGCAGGTTCCTTGAGCCTCATGCTCTGTTATTTGAAGAGATTTAAAAAAATCAGAATTTGTTAGGGCAAAGCAACCAGTTAAAGTGGAGATTGGAAATTATTATGATAACAAATTGCTTAATTAAAAGACATAAGGAGCTAGAAAAAGAGACACACAAATAGGTGTTTGGGAGAAAATGTGTTAGAAGAATCTCCTGGCTACAGCTTAACTTGCCACAATTATATAATAATCACAGTAAATATGGAGATCAGCAGATTATTTTCTCAACATTGAATGACTTATGTGGCATGTCAGCAAAACACCCAGGAGAATAAAACACACCAGCAACTGCTCTCTAATTACTCCTTTCAGATGGAGTAATGATCTTTAATGTGCAGTGGATCTCATTAATTAACTCTCAGATTTTAATTAACTCTTTGCCTAATTTACCTGCCATAATACATTACCGAAAATGTCAGCTTAACAGGTTTTTTGCTCGTTTGGGGATGTGAAACTATGTGCTCATAAGTGTCTTCTGTTTCCTCTTTTCTGGAGACCTTTCTGGTAATGAGTAACTTTCCTAATACATTTATGTGGAGTAAGAACCTATTGAAACATCCAGTGTGTTCAGTTGCCCAAATCTAATGAACTCAAGGGGAGATAGATGGTGACAGTGTTCAAATGTGCCTCACGCATTTTTTAGGGTATTTTTTAGGCACGCTAAAAATTTGTGAACCAAAGCTAAATTACTGTTTTCAATAGGAAACCTCCAAACTGTGGGAGTCAGAAATGGTTTGTGCTATATTACCCAGTGAAAGAAATGTACTCTAAGTCTTATTTATGGTTAACAACTGGCTCCTTAAACACTGGATATTCTTCCTGTCCCATAGAAAGAAATATCTCAATCCTCCCTACACATTTTAAAATTTATTTTTAGTCCAGGTAAAGTAACTAAAAGTAAATACAACCTCCCAATGGAGTCTGTGGCAGTAGTCCCATGGAATGATGTAAGCTCATAGTACAAGGTCCTTACTTGGGCTTGCTTGGTCAGTGCTACCATCCTTGAGAAGCCAAAAGCAAACCTCATGGCATAAACTAATGTATTTGCTGTTTTGTTATCCTCAACAAGAGTTTTGCTCATGCTGAAATAGGTTTATCCTCTGTATTCCTTCACAGAAAACAGTGATAGTCAATATCTTCTTACAGTAGAGGAATAGGTAGCACAGAGTCTTTTTTTAGGAAGTCAAAGTGACAGCCCCCTCAGATTTCTTCCTCTCTCACAGCTCTCCTCAAAGAATGGAGACCAAATTATTTTGTCCCTTAATGGTTTGTTGGTGAACAACTGATTTTCAGTCCTGTCTTCACCTCTAAGTTCCTGAGAAATTCTTGTTTCTCCCATTCCCTTCTCAGTCTTCACCTCCCATGTTTACCCTCACTTTTTGCCTCAGCAAAACATAGCAAATCATGGAATATCCTGAATTGGAAGGGACACACAAGCACCACTGAAGTCCAACTCCTGGCCCCTTACCTTTTCAAACTTCTTTGGAGCTTCTTTGGGGCAAAAACTTTTCCCACTCTGCTTGTACAAGACCATAGAGCTTCTATTTCATGTAGGCACTTAAGTAGTAGAGGAAAATAAACATCTTCCTTACACTGACATTTTGGCTTTTAATTTTGTAGAAGATCTATTGCTTTTTCTCTGCCTTCTTCCCCCCCCCCCAAAGTATTTCCCAGCATTTCTAAGGCATGCTGATGGATATTTTTAGGCAAACCTCAGTGGAAAGATGTTCTGTTTATAGTCAGGCTCTTATGAAGATGAATATGCTGTAAACAATGACTATGCTTGGTAGTGATCGTGCCCTGATCTAACATTTATTGATGTAGGAAATTAAGAGACTTGTGCTAAGCTGAACTAATTGCTAAAACTACTGCTGCAGACAACTGGGACCCGTTAATTACCTAAAAAGTACCAACCAAAAAAAGTGTTCTAATTTGTTTCAGGGATATTAGATTTTGTCAGACTCCCCCTACTTCATAACGCAAATGTGCACCCACAATAATTTTCCTGATGCTTCCTAAGTAGGAAAGCAAGTTTTTCATCAAACATGACAAATTTCTGGAGCCTAGGACGTGGAAGGAGTTTTGTAAAGATGAAATGATGGGACCACTTATTCTGGGTTTGTCTGAAATGTAAAGTCAAAGACATACAATCTGCTCTTTGTATGAAACACCTGAAACCACCCATTTTCAGAATTTTAAACTGTTCCAATTTCTCTGTTTTCAGACAAGTTACTTCACCTCAGACAAAAGCATTGGTGAGATTAGAAGTGCTGTTGACTTCAAATTAAGCTCTTTCTGATTCTCCTGAAAATGTTTCCTTCTATATGATTTTGCAGTACCAAAAGCAAAAAATGTAATTAGTAATAATAGTAATGTAATTTTCTTCTTCTGTTACAAATTTGATGTAGATGAAATATTTCCTAGGGAAGAAACAAGGATAAAAAATCAGAAATGTTCAGTCAGTCTTTAGAACAACATCCAGACAAACCTGCTGTGGCTGTTTCCTTTGCAGTCAAGTGCGGCTGAAGGGGATTGACCAGACATGCCAGATATGGTGAGTTAATGGGGAATTCAGTTCTCACACAGGAAATAAATATATAAAATAAATATGTTCATCTTGCCCTCAGGTGTGCAAAAAGGATACATGGTGTTGGAAAGCACCCATATATGATAAGTAAAGTATTTCTTTCTAAGTTGCAAAATCACTTGTGTGAAACAACTAGAACAAATGCTCCTTTCTTGCTAAGACATTCATAGGCATAAAAATATTTGACCTTGAGTTGTCCAAGTAGAAATTTCGCCACTTAAAGGAAAACAATTCCCATCCTTGCTGTGCCTTGTCTCGGTCCAAGAATGTAATAGGAGACCTATGGAAGCTCATTATCCAACTCAGTGCTCAAGGCTGCACTGTGGGAGACCATCACACTGGGATTCACTGCTGGAAGAGGCAGGAACCATGAGAAATATGCACTTTATATTTAAAAAAAACCTCCTTTCGGATGTGTTCACAGCTTGAATGAACACATGAATCCCCCATTTTCTGAAACTAATCTCAATTAGATCAAAATATTTTAGGGCCTAAAATAGCACGATTTTGGAAATGTATCCTTACCCATGCTGCATGAACACAGAATTCTTTTCCTATATCTTTTCTACATCCAATTCCTTTCCTTCTGGATCTCACCTGTGCTTATTGCTCACTGCATATCCTTGCTGAGCAATGACCATGGGTGGCTACAGTTTTGAAAAACCTTAATTAGACATTCAGGAAGCCATGTTCCATTTTAATGAATTAGATGAATGTCTCTGGGTTTGTGTTTCTCCTGGGTTTTTTATTGGTTGTGATTCGTTCAGAGTTCCCAGTATTGTAATCATAGATGGTAAGAAGCTGAACAAAACCCTGATTCAAGGAGAGGCGTTGCCATTTAATCCTTTAACACAATCATAATGAATTAAAAACATAAAAAAGAAAGAAAGGAGTGTTGTTAAACTTTGAACACAGAACGGCAGAATCTCTGGCAATGTGGAATTTCAACTTAATCACAGCTGTAAATGCACTTCTAGTCTTAATACCCACAGAGAGGTCACTGCATTTCTGTCTCTGCTGTCCCTCCCTTCCACAGTGGGGGGTATCCTGCACTGGATAAAAAACCAGGTTGACCAGTTCCATTAGCAGCATGGGGAGAAACTACCTGATAAGTCACGAGTTAGAGACCAAGTTGATGTGTCAACCTTGAGAATCCCATCCTCAGAGTAGGAGATGCATTCTGTTCACAACAAAGCAGGATTTCCAAACAGCAATGTCGCCTTCCCTTTCATTCCTGGCCAGCCTCTTGTTTCACAGCACCACAGACCTAGAATTCCCCTGCTGACTCCCCTCATCCAGCAGCTGATGGACTCCCACTGATTTGCTGCTGTCACTGATGCAATGCCCAGCGGAAAGGCAGTTGTTGATCTGGCACTACTATGCCATGGCCACATATATTTTCTGATTCAACCTGATATTCCAAGTTTACAAGGGGAAGATGGGCCTGCAGTTTGCTCCAAATCTAATTGTCCAAGTTTGATGCTGATTTGCCAGGCTTTAATTAAAGAATAAATAAAAGTTCTTTCAGATCATTGGGAACACTGGCTGTTATTATGTCTCACCGACACTTGTTATATGTTCAACTTCATCTTTCAAATGAAGGAAGCTTCTTTGGTGTGGCCTAAAATAGCTAATCAAGGATTTCTGGCTTCAAAAGGGACCTTATAGAATTCCCAATCATTCCCTATAGTTTTTGAACACACTGTTTTATCTCAAAAGCTCATAACAAGGCTGGAATAACTCCTCTGATGACAATTCCACAACCTTCATTGACAATTACTTCTAATCCCAGAATGATTGTTTGGTTATGATATTTCTTTTAATGTTACTTTCAAGCCCTCGTTAGTAGAGTCTCCCTACTTTTGCACAGCATGTTTTGTTCTGTTTATGGGCTCTACTTGACTATAAGAGATACTTGAGCCCTTCCATACCAACTCTTTAAGCAATGGCTACATCCTTTCCTCTGAACAGAGACTGTTCAATCCATTTTTAATTACCAAAAATCTATATCCAAAATTTTCATCCTTATTTCATATCTCTCCTCTCAGTTGTCTTCTAAAGAACGATCATACTGGGATTTCTACTGTATTTGGAGTCTAACTCATTACTGTTGTATAGATTATTATATTTTCTTATAAGTGCTCCCTTTTGAGTAGTCATGTAATTTTTGGGGGATGTTTGAGGAAGACAAAGGAAGATTGTTTTTTTTAAATTTTTTAGCTTTTCAGTTATTAGGTTTTTCATGTACTTAAAGACTTATTTAATCACACCTATACAAATCAGGGTGTTTATCTTAAAAAAGGACAATCAAGAGGTGATTCTATTATGGTTTAAATATCTCCACAGGGAGAAATACCAGGTGGTAAAGAGATCTTTAATTTAGTAGAGAAAGACATAACAAGAAACAGAGCCCAGAAGCAAAAAATATATAAATTCAAATTAGAAACAAGACATGAATTCTAAAATACATGAAAAAAATTAACATAGACTAAAATTCCCAATGATCTTGGTGAATGCTCCATCCTCCTGGGCTTTCCAGGCCATGCACAGGTGGGGTTTTTTCAGAAGGTATGTTTCATAAATATACATTTTGGACTCATCACAGGAGAAACAGGAAAAAAATTCTTGGAATTTATTCTTCAGAAAACCATAGAAGATGTTTTAGCAATCCCTTCAAGCCTCCTAACTTGTGAAATATTTGATTGACAGGGCAATCCTGTTGCTATGGATATTAGGAGGAAAACTGAAAACAGCAGGATGGGAACTTAGTTGTGAGACAGAGAGCTTGATGTATAAGGGGTCACAGCAAATTTAATTTCTATGTGACAAATACACACACAACCTGTCTTTGCTAACAGGAATATATAGAAACAGCCACACTGAGGACAAAAAAGAATCTCACAGAAGCATATGGGCCACCCTGCTCCCAGATCTCACTTTGGATATGAGTGGGTGGCATTAAAAATAGTGTAGGACAGATATTAATTCACATACTCACAGAAGAGCCCAGGTTGGAAGGGACCTCAAAAGACCATCTGGTCCAAGTTTTCATGGGAAAGGGGGCCTAGACGGGACCATCTACATGCTGAAAACCCCCAGTAATGGGGACTGCACCACAGCCCTGGGGAGGTTGTTTTCTTGATTGATTGTTCCCACTATAAAAGTTTTCTCCCTTCTGTCAAGACTAACCCTCTCCCACTGCCCCTTGTCTTCTCATGAAGAGAGAACCTCTGTTCTCTTTGAGCCACCCTTTAAGCACTGGGATATTGTAATGAGGTCTCCCTGAACATTCTCTCCTCCACAGGGAAGAGACCTAACTAGTATTCCCTCACAGAACGCATTTTCCAGCCCTTTGATCACCTTTCCTGCCTGTTGCACTTCTTTCCCTGTTTTCTTCCATGCCAAAGTCCTGTGTTGGATTGCATTTTTTACAGAAGAAGGATTTTAATTTCACTGTAGGAGTCTCGCTCTATTGCTCTCAGCCCCACATGTTAATTTCTCAAGATCATTTTGAATGTTAATCCTATCCTTTTAAATCTTTTAATTACCTCTTTCTTTCTAATGCCTGAATTTCCTATGGCATCCTCTGCATTCCTAGTGAAAATAGTGAATATATAAAATCCAACAACACTTGCTATTTAATTTTTCCATTAAATTCCTCAATGACATTACAGGCAGCTGCACACACGTTTTGTAGTGTTACAAGAGAAGTTCATATTCCCTGTTTGAAAACATTTGTGGGATTCTGGCAATAAAGACTGTGTTCCTGACTCGCTACCTGGTCAGTTAGACGTATTTTGCTAAAATGACAGGGAGAAAGGGAAGATCAAAGTTTTGTGCCGAAGATGTTTAAGAGTGAAGTGCATTGAGATGTCAACAGCACCAAGTTCTTGGATGAAGTTGCAGTTTTGTCTGCTGATCCTGTAAATATTCTCCATTCCTTCAAGGTTAAAGAAGGACTTGGGTAAATCAAGAGCCTGCCAGATTTAGGATGAAGTGCTTTACCATAATATCCAAAGAGGTTGCACGTCTTTCCTTATGAACTGATACAAAGGCAATTACTGGAGGAGAAATGAGCCAATAAAGATCTCAGTTTGTCTTGTTTTCCTTTTTTTTTTTCCCCTTCAACAAATGTCCCATGGAAGGAAATACAAATTGACCCAATTGAAGTTGCTTCCTAAAACTATCACACGTAATTTTATATATTCTGTTTCCCCTTGCTCTGCTTTGCTCACTCTGCAGCTCCTTCTGACCCTACAAAGGAAAAATAACATTGAATGCCTTGATACTCAGGCCACAGGCTCACAACGAAAACCTGGGGCTCTAACCCTTCCTTTCTCCACTTTTAAAATTTTGATCCTTCTGGTAGCTGCTCTTCCACCAAATCATAGAATCATGAAGGTTGGAAAAAGCCTACAAGATCATCAAGTCCAACCTTCACCTGAATATCAGCCACCATGCCCACTAAATCATATCTCAGTGTGCCACATCTACTTGGGTTTTGAACACTTCGGTGGGGGGGAAGTGATTCCACCTCTTCCTTGAGGAACATATTCCAGTGCTTGGTGATCCCTGGAACACCATTTCTAACCCAAGAAACTCTTTTTGCAGATTCACTTCCATCTCCCAGGATATTTTTCTTCTGTGGTCAATTATTTGATAAAACATGTGATCCTTTGGGACAAAAACCTCCAGGGTACATGATCTACAAGTGGACTCAGCAGCAATGCAGTGGTCCATGTGTGGAATAACGGACAGGGTCAAAAATTAAAGAAGAATAAGAATTACAGAGGAGAACCAGCTCCTGCTTCTTGCATGAAACACAGTCAAGATGCCCCACAAAGGTCCCCCAAACACTGAAAAGTGCCTGTTATGGAGGATGCACCGGAGAGGGGAGTGATGTGAAGGCTCTGTGACCTCCCTCCATGAACATCCTGCAGGAAGAGGAGCGTGGTCACACTTTGACCTGTGCTGTCCATCAAGAAAATAGATGCCAAGGACAACTGTAAACACTTACAATTAGTTTCACTCAAACTCCACCTAAACCTAGAGAAATAATCTAAAAGGAAGTTGGCAATGGGGAGAAATTGGAGGAAGATTTCCACCAAAACTGCTGGGATTGGCTCAAGGGCCTTCTCTCTCCCCACAGGGATGCCTTGGGTAAGAATTATACTCTGTGCTTTAAATGTTCTTTTGTAAGGACTAGAGCTCACTTTTGCCCCATAATATATTAGTAGATTGTTTTGGAGTTTGTGCTTCTGTTTGGTTTATAGTATTATTAGATTGCTTTAAATATGTTTTTACAGCTGGACATTATCACCGATGACATACGAACCTTATCAACTTGTCAAAATTTGTATTAATAAAGAGTGTTATTCCTTAAACTGTTAGAGTGAGTCCTTTATAAGGTGCTGACAGTCTGGCAGCAGCAGAATAGCAAGTAGGAAGACCCAAAGAGGGGTCTCCCTTGGGCTGTTGTGTTGCATCTTCTGAAAAAGGACAATCAAATTAGCCCGATCTTGTGAATCTGGCCAGTGAAGAGTCCTGCTTTGTGGGACGCTGAGACACTGATCAGACATAGGTGGTTTTGTTTTTCCTGGGGCACTAACAGACAAATAAATCTTTGTGGGTTGAGAAAATCTCCCCTCTCTAAGGGTAGGGTGAATTCCTCCCTCTTTTCACAAGACACTATTCTTAGCCTGGTAGATCAAAATACTGCAGGACAAGAGAATTTTATTCCATGTGTTATTATGAGGAGCTGGGCAGTTGAATACACAACAGAAGTGTCCCGAATCCATGCAATTATTACAGTGCAAACACAGAAATTATTGCTCGGAGAAATGGCCACCTGCAGTCCTAACTTGCTCTGCACAGTTATTTACCTAACTTGAAATAAGAAAGGCAGTCATTATGCATTAACCTCTCCCAGGACATCGTGAAGATGTTTTTCCTGCATTACTATATAGATAGGTCTGAAAAGCTGCTCTTGGAGTGCCTGTAGCAATAGATACATTCATCACAAGAGCACTTCCAAAATGCTATATTTAAACTTACCTCAGACTCTGAGAAAGTGGGAGTCTTATTAATGCAATTGTATTTGCAAACACAATCTAGTTACACAAGAACAGAAGGAATACAGATTACTCATCCCCAGGGAAAGAATCATTTTCTCCAGGGGCTAATGAGGAAATGATCTACACTCAGCAGACTATTTTTCTAAGTTAGTTACACTCAAAAAAAATTCGTATCTAATATAGCAATAATTGAGAGGAAAAATACTTCTCAACATATCAGACAGGTATAATATGTTTTTCTATAGACCCATACTGTAATACAGATTTAATTAAGGTCTCTTTGTTTGCAGAAGTGTTCCTATCATTTATTTTAATGGTATCCATCATGGAAAACCATCTGCTATTCACAGGGATGTTATTTATTCTTTCACTATGATTCCGTTTAAATGTGGAATTATCAAATAATTGGCTATTAGATATTAAAATTATTTATTTCCTCATAATGTATTTGAAAAGAAACCTGTTCAAAGTCTGATAATCTTCACTTCAGATTTTGGAATTAATTAATCTAAGGGCTAAAAGGGAAATAAATTATTTCAATTTCTCCTAATTAATATACAGATAATAGGGGCACAGTTGCAATAGGTATCTGGAATTGCAGCAAAAATCTTTATACACTTTCCTCCCTAGAGAAATCCGGCATTTCAGGCTGGCTGCTGAGGCTCCTTCATGCCACAGGGGTGTATTTAGACTCCTAAAATCATGTAAGAAGAAGGCAGAATGTAAAACTGGTGGCTGCCTGAGCTACATCTTTAAATACACATCAAAATTATAGGAACTGAATCACTTGGCCTCTCATAGCCCTTGTACATATTTTCAGGAATGTGACACATCATTTTCTTTTCCCAAGTAAACAATATAACTATGGAGACATTTGTGTGGCAGTGATAACAAAGATTTTCACAATAAAATGTGTCCCAGGAAGCAATGCTAACCACAGGGTCTCTTTGAATTGCCTTTGCCGCAGAACACTTGGCTCAGCACTGAAGCAACACACACCCAAGGTGAGCATTAACAACAGAGAACAGATGACACAAGAAACCAGCTTGTACCATGAGGAGGAAGACATGATATCCAGGATCTCATTTCTGCTTCTAATGTAAGCTTTTATTCGCTTTTCACTGGAACAGATCCTTGTGTAATGCAGGGAGAAGAGCTGACTGAATGCAGGTATTAGTGTGAGACGTTGAACGTACCCATGTATCTGCAGAGATGTGTCTGAATGTGCACTCCGGTCCTTTTTTGGGGGAGGTCTAAGGCTGGTCTGCAGTTTCCTCATGAGAAGAAGCAGAGGGACAGGCACTGATCTCTTCTCTCTGGTGACCGGTGACAGGATCTGAGGGAATGGCAAGAAGTTGTGACAGGGAAGATTTAGATGGGACATTAGGAAAAGGTTCTTCCCCCAGTGGGTGGTTGAGCATTGGAACAGGCTCCCAAGACAGTGATCACAGCACCAAACCTGACAGAGCTCAAGAAAAATTTAGACAACACTCCCAGGCACGTGCTAGGATTCTTGGGGTGTCCTGTGCAGGGCCAGGAACTGGATTTCAATGATCCTTCTGGGTCCCTTCCAACTCAAGATATCCTGTGATTCTCTGAATAAACTGGAGAGGCACAGCTGCTTTGTAATATGGCAGGTTTCCTTGTGCTGTACAAAAGTAATCTTGAAAATCTTGAATACCGGCTTCAAAATTTAGTCATGAGTAATTATCACAAATAGCAAGCCTAGAATAACTCACAAGTTATTTATTTATTTATTTTTAAAAAAACACATAACAAAAGAGCGAGAGATAAAAGCCAGGTTGGATGGGGTTATGAATAACCTGGTGTAGTGGAAGGTGTCCCTGTCCATGCAGGAAGATTGGAGGGAGATTATCTTGGAGGTCCCTTCCAACCCAAACCATTCTGTGATTCTATGAAAATATGAGCTCTGCCAGACAGGGTATTGCAGACATCACTGTGAAAATTCCAGACTGTGTGGAATAATGATAGCAAAGAAGTTCTTAGTAGCTCTGGATTTCTTGTAACCTCACTCATCTGCAGAACTGCTTGAAATTTCCTCCTGGGTTATTTTTTCTTTTACAGCTTGGATTGTGCACATTTCATCCAAAAGAAAGCTATCCTACCAGGCAAAGACTCTGCTCAGAGGCAGGAATGTAAAATGAGGCTGCTTGTTCTTCTGTAACTGTCCTATCTAGAGACAAACATTGCTTCCTCCTTGTTGTGGTTTAATCCTACACTGACAAGGAGTAGCATTTCTGATTTCTCTGCTGTTCATTAATTCTTTTGTAAGTGAGGGTTAAGAAGTGAGGTTTAAAGACAGCGAGATAAGGAAAAAATTCTTAATGCAACACCCTTTTTTTAGTTTTCTGTACAATTTCTACTTAAATAAGTATGATTTTCCCCCCTTCTGTGTTACAGAAGGATTTTTACAGGATTTCTTTTAAGAAAGGCCTGAACTTCAAGTTTCCTGTGATCACAGCAGCTTATTGCTCAATCAGATACTGAGCCTGTATTTGCCTCAATGAAACAATGGACTGGAGGTTATAAATCCTTTTGGGAGTCTGGATAAAGCAGTTTGAGTACTGCCCCATGACAATCTCTTTTAATAGCTTGGAGCTGGGCTATATCTCAGTGGCCTGGGGGACAGAAAATGACAGCTTGGACCTTTTTTCAAATGCCTGTAGGAGTTTTTCTGCTGTCTTATTTGAATTACATTGTTTGTTTCATCATTTTAGATGATAACTGAATGGTGTCTTCTGTTTTTTTTTTTGTTTTGAATCCAAAGTATTTCAATTTTTCAAACAAGAGCAGTAAGAATAATAATATTAGTATTAATAGTAGATTTTTAGTGTTGCCCAACTCTCAGTCAACTCCTTAGGCAATAGGATGTTACACTTTTCATAAAAATCTGCATGAGTAAATATTCCTTCAGGACCTGGACTAATAGGTTAAAACTCGGGGGAAGAAAGAAGCAGCAAGTTTCTTTAAGGGAGATCAGGCAGCTAAAGGCGTTGTTGTAACTGTTGTCTTTGTTTATCTCTATCCCAAACTCTTCAAGCTGGCAATTAAAACCTGTATATTCTATTTTGCCTGTGATCATAATTGGCAGTTGAGCTCCCTGTCTTTTCCCATGAGCTTTGTCACCTTATTTTCTTTCCTGACCCATTGAAGGGCAGGAGTGAGGGAGCAGCTGGTTGGGCAGCTGGCCATGGTTAACCCACCACTCCAGCCCAGAACCTCAGCCCAAAACACAATCACAATTCCCAGGTTGCACATTCCAGTCCCAGAGTAGTGGCAGCGGCATGAAGTTGTGTCAGGGGAGGTTTAGGTTGGATATCAGGAAAATGTTCTTCCCCCAGAGGGTGGTTGGACACTGAACAGGCTCCCCAGGGTGGTGTCACAGCACTGAGCCTGACAGAACTCTGGGAGCATTTGGACAGCGCTCTCAGGGGCAGGGTGGGATTGTTGGGGGTATCCTGTGCAAGGCCAGGAGTTGGACCTGATGATCCTTGTGGGTCCCTCCCAACTCAGGAGGTTCTGTGATTTTTGAACAGTAAGGAACTGGGAGAAATTGAAACAAAATAAATTGAAGCCCAAGGAAAGCCAAAGGACAACTTCCAGCTGACCTAATAATAAATCATAGATGGATCTTCCTACCTACACTTTAAATAAATATTCTGTATATTACTCCGGGGGTTCTGAGAATGATTAATCAAGACTTAATGCTTTGATGGTGTGGCTGATGTATTTAATCACTAAAGCAGAATAACAAAATGCAATCAATATTGTAATGGGGTTTTTTTTTTAGCCCTCTAGATAAAAGCTACCAGTCAGTTTGGAGGGTAAAGGAGGATTGTTCTGCTTCAGTACCTCATTTGCTGTGTTTCTGAACAACATTATTTTTTTCCTATATAACGCATATTTCAAAATCAAACTCAGAGATCCTCTCAAATTAATGCTGCAAAGAAAAATATTTTGATCAATAATTAGTTTCTGGTTTATTGGTTGTTCATGGGATACTGTTATTTCTCCAATATATCTGTTTTACTCCATAAATACATTTCTCCGTGTTCTCTAGAGGATCTGGGATGAGGAATTTAATGCTTAAAAGAAGACACAGCAGCCTTTCAATCACTGACTTTATTATTAGAAAAATTAAATTTGACTGCTTATTTCTCTTCACAGGATTTTCCCTTCCCACTGTAAATTTCATGCATATGAAACTACTCAAATGATGATGATGATGAAGATAGTAATGATAATAATGACAATAATGATGTTGAAGAGCCATTTTTAAATATTTCACAAAGACATTGCTGCCATAGGATTAATGTTGCTTCCTGTGTAGAAGTGTTGAGGAAAGCAGGTGAGTAACTTCATGGGATCCCTGGGAACCCACCAAACCAAACTGGAATATTAAGTGCAATTCCTTTCTGTCTGAGAACAAGATCCCAGCAGCACCACAGTGACTGAGAAGATAAAGAGAGTTATCAGTGTAAGTAACTTCCCAATCGATAACAGAATAAAAACTGTTGTGGTGTCTGTCTGCTCAGTGAAGAACCACTTTAACCCATCAGGGAATAAAGAACTTTAATGAGATCCATATAAATAAAGCAGTCACCTAAAAGATCTCATGCCTAACTAGTCTTTCCTCTTAAAGGGATGCACTCTAATGAAATTTAAGTGAAATTTAAAATATGTTGTATATGTTCAGAGGAACTGTAAGGTCTGATTGCTTCTAGTTCTGTCACATGGATCACCAGTGTCTGTGGAGTTGACTGATCTCACAGTGTGTTGAGAAGCTTAATTTGTGTCTCTCACTGACTTCAATAATCCATTTTCATTAAAATTCTTGATATTTCTTACCTTCATGAGCTGTATTTTTCTGATGAATAAGCAGAGTAAAGCCTCATTAGCATGGACTGACAGACAACATTATGAATACACTGCAGAAAGAAGGTGGAAAAATACATTTCTTTGCAGGTACCCTAGGCTCAGTCCCCCTACCCGGGGAGTGAAGTCACTAAATTGAAGGCAGATTTAAGGAAAGCAGCCTCTTTTACAAGGAAAATTGTTAGCCATCTGCAGTTTTCTGCTAACTGGGGACAAATAAGGCAGGGAGCTCCCAGAGCTGCAGGGAATGGAGACAGAAAGGCTGAAGAGTTTTTCAGGAGAAAGTGGAAAGTGTCCTGATAGGCAAAATAAAGAGAACACAGTTTCACAGTCATTTCTGAGGAGTCTCTCGCCTCTCAGAGACTGAACTGAGCTCCTGTTGTGCCAAGTCTAGACCTGTGGCAGGTAAGAACTAGTATATTTGCCTGAAAATTTTTATAGAGAATTTATGGAGAATTGAACTGGGTATTTCTTTAGATTTTGAACCATTTCAGATACAGGCAATGGTCTCGGGAGTTCTCCAGTGAGAGAGATCAGATGCTGCTGGTGCAATGCTGGTGGCTGCTTCAAAAACCTCCAGGAACCAGCCAGCTCTCAGGTTTCATGATGAAAGGAGACCAAAACAAGGTCTATGTTTTAAGCCTCTAAGCCTCCAGACATTTCTAGTTCATCTTAAATATTTTCGGAGAATCACAGAATCGTTTATGTTGGAAAAGACCTGTAAGATCACCGAGTCCAAACACTAACCCAGCACTGCCCAGTCCACCGCTAAACCATCTCCCCAAGTGCCATATCTTTCAAATACCTCCAGAGACAGTGGTTCCACCACTTCCTGAGCAGCCTGTTCTGATGCCTGACAACTCTTTTGGTGAGTAAATTTTTCCTAATATACAATTTAAATGTCCCCTATGCAACTGGAGGCCTTTTCCTCTTGTCTTATTGCTTGTTACCTGGGAGAAGAGCCTGACCCCCACCTGGTTACACCCTGCTGTCAGGGTGTTGTAGAGCTTGAGAAGATTCTCCCTGACCCTCCTTTTCTCCAGGCTGAGCCCCCCCCAGCTGCTCCTCACAGGATTTGTGCTCCAGACCCTTTACCAGCTTTGTTACCCTTCTTTGGGCATGCCTTTACTTTGATCCATTCATGAACCTATAGGGTGACAATTCCATTTGAGCAGTGAAAACAACTGATGCAAACCTAGTTTCGTCCACACCACAGACCAAAAAAACTTAGCCCAGTGAATAAGGAACAATTACATATAAACAGCTGCTTTTTGTAGCATCGTGGAAGGCAAAGATTGAAATATCCAAAACATTATGATCCTGCTGATACAAGTTCTGGAAAGCTGTGCTTTCACTCCTGGGAATTTGGAGTGATGTTATCTTCATACATAATTATTTCCTTATAGTTTTCATAGGTTTTATAATTTTTCCTAATGGTCAAGAATATTTCATTCAATAATGAAAGACATAGATATGTTTGAGCTGTAAGGAATTACTCTCTCTCTGTGCTTTCAACAGGGAATTTTCCACTCTCTGATTGCCTCTCTATTCACCAAAAGCTGGAATGTTCCCTGGAGTTAAACAAATGCCTGTAACAAAATTTGGGAGCAACAGTATTGAGCTTTAAACAAATACCCCAGATTATAATCACTGTTTTTCCTAATAAAGCTCCAGTAATAGATATACAGACTGGGTGATGCTTTGGAGGTGCTTCCAAAGGACCTGAAAAGCCTTTTCTGCACTTCCTTTAATTCACACGTCACCAGATAGAAGTAGCCACTGGCCATTGTGAAGGACATTTAAATTCTATGTTAAATGGCAAGTCTAACAAAATTTCTTTCATAATTCTACTGCATTAAATGCAAAGTGAGATCATTCAAGGTGGTGGGGGTGTATCACCTTTTAAAACAACAAATAAAACAAACCTTTTTTTTCATTTGTTTTCATATTAATAGCTGGTACTGGTGTATTAAGAAGTAGTAAGAAGCTAAACCTGAAGGATAGAAGGAGTTTGTCTGTCTCCTGCATTTATGAGTTCCTGCATCACAGGCACAACTAATGCTGTTGATAAAACTGAGCTGAAAATATAACTTGTGCCAATGAACACCTGCAATAGCTAATGTTGGGACTTATAAAAAGACCCTACAACGTCACTAGGATGTTTAGCTCACTATTTACTCTCTTGGAAGGCAGAGCAATGTCCAATTCTGTGTCCAAGGAACAGCTGTCTGTGTAGGTGTAGAGTATTTCAGAAATATTTCAACCAAATATATACTGCTGGTTATCACAGAACTATTTCAATATATAGAAGGAAAAATATAATGCTGGAGGTCAATGTGTCTGCAGGTCTATCCTAGACCTCTGATTTGACCTGTTGGACAGAAGGAGGTGATCACTGTCTACTTGGCTTCATTCAACTTTAGAAAAATAAAAAACAAAACACAGATAAAATGAAAAATTGAAAGTTATGACTGTATTTCATTAGGTGGTCAGGAAATTACAGCTCAAGAAAGGTCACACTGATTATTAGCCAGCCTAGACTGACAGAAAAAGTGAAAGTAAGATACACAAGGATGAAAATTTGTAGACAGACATAGAAATATATATATAAACAAATGGAAGGATGAAAGAATAATAGCAATCAATATAATTCAGAATTTAGAAAATGGATAAATGGAAAGGGAAACAAAATACTCAGGGAAACACTTGATTAGAAGAACCATAGGTTAGGTATGAGCCAATCTTATATTTACAAGAAACTAAAATAAATTTAAGTAGTAATGGGTCCTTTATAAATGAGAGTCGTGGAACTGATAGTAAAAATAAAGAACTATTTGGAAAATAACTAAATAATGTAGATAGTTAAAGATGGCAAAGGACACACCATTCTACTCCACCAGTGGCAGGAGTGGATGCTCAGTGGCTGCTGTAAACACTGGCAAGTCTTAAAGAAATTCATGAAAAAGTTTTAAGAAAGGACATCTGAGAAGTCTCCTATTGCTGTCCACCTATTTCCAAACCTAAACACAGGTTACTCCAGGAGATTGAGTGCTGGCCTGAACCAGTGCAGGTCTCTTTAAAACGGGTATGGATAAATAGTGGTGTAAAAATCGAGAGTTATTCAGTATTGTCCATGAGCCTGTCAATAATATTTGATCTGGGATGTTTCTTGAATGCTTTGCTAGACTTTGGGAAAAAGTTTTCCCATTCCTTAAAGGAATAGTTTGATACATGAGAAGAGTTAGATTCAACCCCAGAGGTATTTCTCCTCTTGTGTCACCTCTGTTCCCCTCTAGGAGAAGCATTCACCAGTTATTCTGTAAAACCTGTTTCTTTGTGAGGATGAATTTATAAAAGGATGTGAGGCAACAGTAAGAGAGTGGTTATACATACATTAGAGAAATTCCAGTAAGCAGCACACAATCACTGTCAGACACATTAGGTATAATCCTCTGTCAGTCTTTCTCTTAAAACATAAGTATAATTGCTTTTATCTCCCTCTTACCGTGCTTTGAAATCTACACGCCTGAAAATTTGCAGATATTTCAGGGTTAGATGGCATTTGTACTTGAAAAGGAGCCAATTTAGGAATAACTTACAGGACTATAGCTCAGCTGCAACTGTTTTAATGAAAAAGTGCCAGAGAAACAATGAAGACAGCCTTTGATTAATGTAGGAACTTCAGTCCAGAACTGTCAGAGCTTCATACCTTGCCATCATCCTGAAAATATAATGGATGTGATCAGGAATGTCATCTATCTTCCTTTTGTTGCATATTCAATTTGAACTAAAGATTTCTGGGGATTTCTTAATTTTTAATTTTTTTTTAATTTTTGCTCTGATCCATTTTTTGGAAGTAATTTCCCTAGTTAGAATTCAAATGGAAGGGAAGAGGCAGAAAAAGTTTTTGAGACCAGGAATTAAGACTCAAGCCTGACAAAACAGAGCAGATTGAAATTGTTATGTTGCAAAGATGCCTTTGATTAATCAAGAAAGCTCAGAAGAGGAGAGGGGTGTAGGAAGGGTGAGATGATAACTAAAAGAAAGAGGTAGGAAGAGATGCTTGTTTTGAAGTCTTGCTTAAAAAAAAACCCAAAAACACATTAGGTAAACACTGGAGTTCATGAAGCTTCTTTCTGACAGGTTTGGACTCTGAACAACCTGATCTAGTAAAAGATGTCCCTGCTCGTTGTAGTGGGGGTTGGAGTAAATGTCCTTTGGAGGTCCCTTCCAACCCAAATCATTCTATGATTCTATGAAAAATTACTAGTTATGTTAAAAATAATAACATAACCACATATAGAAATGCTTTTATGAGTTCTCTGATCTATCAGAAAGTGTAGGGTCACATTATTGTGTTTTTCCCCTGTGAGACACCTTTAAGTTCTCCGTTCTTTTAACTATCAATTTTTATATAATTTTAATGAAAAAAATATAAGGTATTGTGGATGTCTCCTAAATTAGTTGGTTCTGAAACTGAGTTATGGTTAAAAAGTTTTTAGGAGAGACATGCAAAAAGATACTTATGATATCTCAAGTTTTATTTCCAAAAGATAAATGAAAGAGGAAAAAAAAGAATTGTAAAGTGATTTCTAATAATCTGTTTATTACAGAATCACAGAATCACATAGTATTTGGTATTGGAATGGACCTCTGGAGATCATTCAGTCCAACCTCCCTGCCAAGACAGGGTCACCTGGAGGAGGTGACACAGGAACATGTCCAGGTGGGTTTGGAATGTCTCCAGAGAGGGAGGCTCCATGCTTTCCCTGGGCAGCTCTTCCAGTGCTCTGCCACCCTCATGGAAAGAAGTTCTTCCTCATGTTGAGATGGAACTTCTTGTGTTTTAGTTTATGGTCATTACGCCTTGTCCTGTCCCTGGGTACCACTGAACAAAGTCTGGCACCATCCTCTGACACCTGCCTTGGAGATATTTATATGCATTGATGAGATCCCTCCTCAGTCTTCTCTTCTCCACATTAACCAGGCCCAGCTCCTGCTGAGCTCATCAGGGAGAAACTCCAGACCCTTCATGATCTATGTGACCCCCACTGGACCATCTCAAGTAGCATCTTGTGTTTCTTGAACTGTGGAGACCAGACTAACATCAGGACTGAGTAGAGGGTCAGGATCACCTCCCTGACCTGCTGGTCACTCTTCTTGATGCATCCCAGACCTCCCTCACCCTCTTGGTCTCAAAGACACAGAGCCAGCCCAAGGACAGCTGGTCATCCCCTAGGAATTGTCTCCAGAGGGTCATGCCCCAACCTGTGCTGGTGCTGGGGGTTATTCCTCCCCAGGTGCAGGACCCTACACTTGCCTTTGTTGAACTTCATCAGGTTTCTCTCTGCCCAGCTGTGTATTCTCCCATATGACTCCTGTAATGCAACCACTCTATTTATTCCAGTGACACTGCCAGCATTTCTCCACCTCATTATCACCCATTTGGCTTCTTTAATTGCTATTCTGTAATTCTGAGTTCCCGCAGACTAACAGCCATTGCCATTGCTTTATTGATATTCCATTATATTCATTCTCTGATCCTATGCTGTAGTCCCTTTAACTTTCTTAATTTGAGAGATATCTGGGCATTATGTTGTTGCTCTTTTTATTTAGCCAACATAGAAGAAGATTAATATCATTTTTTTTCCTCAATACATGATATATGTTCAGGTTAAACTTCTAGGAAGGAAAAAAAACCATCCTGGACACTACAGTTTGAATAATACACCAGAAAACTCATGTGAGGAATAAACCTATTTTCATTCTACCTATTACTGCAGTTATTAGCTTTCCATCTCAACTAAAGGAAGCAGGAGGACACCTAACTTTGTAAACCGTTTATGGGACTCATTGACAAGCAGATTAAGCTTCACGTTCCTGTAATTACTGTCCCTGTAGGAAGTTAATTCCTTATAATGGAGATGAAAATACTGGTAAGGGCTGGAATCAATCAGCCCCTCAGTTGTAAGTTATTGACTCTCAGGGGTTAGTGATGAATTCCTGCAACTGTCTCAGAGATGCAACAACTTCAGATATGTTTCTCTAGTTCTTTAAAGTCTACAATGGAGTGTTCAGGGTTAAAAGGGACCTTTAGAGGTCATGCAGTCCAGCCCTCCTGAAATGAGCTGGGACGTCTTCAACTAGATCAAGTTGTTCAGATCTCCATCCCACCTGATTTAATATTTCCAGGGATGGCACCTCTCAGGGCAATATAGCATAGATGTTCTGCTCTTCTTTTCCACAGAAATATCTACTTGGATTTAGTGATTTAACACTTTTTTGCAGGATATTTTCACTCTTATTCCTAGATCAAGTGTTATGTCCTTGAATTCCTACTAAGTTACCTCCTCTCAGGCATCTTTATTTTCAGCAGTGGAGTAGATGCTGTTTGTCATTGTTTGTGACAGGCATGATAGTCATATCACAAAGCCCAAAGGGAATAAAAAAAGAAATACTTGATAAACATATGATTTAAGATTAATAGTTGTCTTGTGAAGACTCAGGATAAAACATCGCAAAAAGGCATCACTTGCCTGCAGTGCAGAATTGTTTTAGCATTCAGAACTGAGTGAAATAGAGCAGAAGATGTTCATCCCAATTTCAGACCTACCCCTGCTCCAGACATCCCATGAAAAGTTGGAAACTGTAATGGTGCTTTCCTTGGGTGAGATGTAGACAAGTCTTCTGTGAGTAGTAGGTTGTATTCTCATGGTGCTGTGGGTTCAAGGAGAGGAGAAATATAGATATGACAGTCTACATCTATGAAATATTCATATATATATATATATATATGGCTGATTCTGCAGTAAGCACATTTTTGACTGACTTTCTGCACTTCTGTTTGTAAACAGAAACACCAAAATATCACAAATATCTGTCTGCTTCTGCTGTCAGTTGTGGTTTTCAGTGGCAGCTGCAACAGATATTTCTGCTGAGAAAAAAAAAAAAGAAAAAAATCAAACCTTAGTACTCCAGGCAAAGGAAAATTTCTTTAGCAATCAAGAAGTGATTGCACTCGGTGATTGTTTCTACTGGCAAATGACAGTGATTAATGCTCTGCCAGTGCTTCTCAAAATTTTGGAAGTACAAGCCTCTTTTGGTTCATCTGTGTCTGTGGCATATTATTCTCAGCAGCAGCTCAGTTTCTTCAAGACTCAGGAAGAGAAGAAATTGTAACTGATTTCAGCAAGTATTGACACTCATTCACTCCCACAAGGAACTGAGCTGCTGCCAGAAAGTAAAAGTGGCATAAAATTTTGCAGGCAGTAATCACAGCCTACACTTGCTCCTCCCTTGCATCTGGTCCCTGGAGAAGCTGAGAAGTTGTTGACTACTGTATGTGACGCTTTAGACTCCCTTTGAACTGCCTGGTCATGACTTAAGATGTGGGATGAAGAAGGAAAAGCAACTCTGCTGACATATTTTCATCTTCAATTGAAAAATATTAATCCTGGAGCTCTGATGTTTCTGTTTCTAAAAAAGGTTCGACCAAATTTGAACAAAAGACCCAGAGCACCACATAAATTCAGAACCCATTTGCCTCTTTCCTCTGATGACACTGAAAAACCTTTACAGATCAATTATGGACTAAGCAGGAAGCTGGCAAAGGGCTTCACTGCCTTTAAAACTATTAAGTTCTCTCTGAAATGCAGGAACAGATGTTCTTTGAGCAGGTATGTCAAGCTTTTCTCCTTCTTATTTCCTTGCACTGAGCCTGCCCGGTCTCCTTGGGCCAGTTTCTCATTGCATTTAGACTCCAATGTTCCAAAGCAAAGGAGGAATAATATTTTAGTTTGCACCAAGACACGTCGATGCACTTGAGGGTAAGGAAGAGTTGCTGTGGTAACAGTTCAGCAAACACTTGGATCCACTGACATCCATAAGGTTAACGAAGAGCTTAATCAGGGGTTTAAACTGGAGTGAGTGTGAACAAAATATCCCTTCTGGGTCCCAACAAGGGAAAAAACAAAGAAACTTCTCTTAACTCCAACATACACTGAAATAGAAAGTTTTGGCCATTCACTTCTAATATATCTTAAGACATCTCATTTCTGATTTAATTTCTGCTCTGAGAAGTACAAGAGCTGGATAAAGTGATCACTTCCATAAATGCTACATCGGAAGAAAAACCTGATGGTGCCGTCACCTTCCTTAATTTGGGGTTATCAGTGAGAATTATGTGCAAATGGTACCTTTCTGTGCAGTTCAGAAATGACTCTGCTAATTGCAGCCCCTCAATGTGTCTCACATATGCCCCGTATGGTGTCTGTGGGCGAAGCAGATAAACAGTCGAGTCTCTGCGAGCGCAGCGTCAGGATCAGCATTTTGCTAAAGAATTGCTTTTTCAAGGGCATGAATTTGCCTGTTTATTTCAGTGCAGCAGCAAAAAGAACTGAAGATTTCACTGTGTTTGGATGGGATCATAAACGCTGGTTTGCGTCTCATTTGAATGCTACTGGCAAACGTGTATTTTTGAGTACAATTATTTTTTTATATGAGGTATGAAAATGCTGCATGGGTAGATACCAGTCAAAGAAATTACACCTTTTAAAAGTATTCTTATAAAGTGATGTTTAAAACACTGAAATGAATACTACTGAGATTTCAATCATTTTCTTAATAGCATTTAAAAATAAAATAATTTCGTTGTTCTCCATGCTAAGCAACCTTCAACAAAACAACTTCCCAAATGAGAATATATTTATTTGTTTGTTTGTTTGTTTTTTTGTTTATTTATCTTTTAGCAACTGATGTTGTGAATGGGAATTCAGGACATCTCAGTTCAGTCCCATCTTAAATTTTCTGTTATGTATAATTTACTCAGTCTCTCATATTCTCAGTTTTATGATCTGTAAAATGGGAGAGAAATTCTTTCTTTTCTCCCATCCACATTCTTTCACATTTTACTGGAAGTACTGCAGTCAAAGTCCAGCAAATGAGACTTTTCTCTGGGTAGGAAAAGCCCTTTTATGACCAAAAATAAATTAAAAAAAAAAATCACCTCATTGGATTATCATAAGTGCCAAACAAACTTTGTGATTTCAACAAAATTAAGAATGATGTTATTTGCTTTTTCAATTTTGAAATGTAGCAATACATGAATGCTTGTTTCCCTTCCGTGTACTTTTTCTTGGATGTAAAACTCATTTCAGTCCAGAGACCCGGAAGTATTTTCCCTGTTTTACTATAGAACTGGAATTACATATTGTATAGTTGATTCAAGAATGCTTTGAGGTGGTGTACAGTCACAACGTGTTACCCCTTTTGATTTCTCTATTTAGACTATCATCACATTAGAAAATTGTATTTATGTTTGCTAAATGTTTTCTTCACATGGTGACACATGGTAACGTCTGAGTTTCTCGGTTGTCTTCTCAAAAACTGTTTCACCTTAAAAATGCCCACAGGAAACTTGCCTACCCTGTTTTTCTTGTGCTCCAGCTGCCTCAGGAACATTCTTGTCTGATTGTAGAATTACCAAAACTCAACAAATTGCTGTTTTCAGACACAGATTAGAGACAAGAAAAACAGATAAAGAAATATGAACATCCCCATAGAATATTTCTGAGTACTTTGTCATAGAGTCATGGAATCACACAATGGTTTGGGTAGGAAAGGATCCTAAACAACAGTTTGTTCCATTCCACTATCCTAGGTTGCTCCAAGCCCTGTCCAACCTGACCTTGAACACTTCCAGGGATGGAGCATCCACAACTTCTCTGGGTAACCTGTTCCAGTGCCTCACCATCCTCACAATAAAATCGTTTTTCCACATTTCTTGATGCAGAGCTTTCTTGTATCTGTTACAATCCTTGAATAATACATAGACAGATCCCCTAAACTGCCACAAACACACCTAAATATTTATATTTCAGTTATGAACTAAAGTGTGATGGAACTACATAGTGAAACTATGACAGCTTCTCTGTAAAAGCAGAGTTTCAACAGTGCAATTTAACTTTTCTTTC
Source organism: Sclerurus mexicanus (assembly GCA_013396755.1). NCBI lineage: Eukaryota > Metazoa > Chordata > Aves > Passeriformes > Furnariidae > Sclerurus > Sclerurus mexicanus. The sequence continues at coordinate 532,922 of VWZF01004605.1, read as the reverse complement.
CCAGAACAACATATAAAAGGTTATAGACAAAATTCTGTAGCTTACAATCTCCCTACTGGACTTTCCAATACAATAAAAGCAATACTGCAGTTTTGAATGGAATGATATTCAGTACCATAACCAAGACACCAAAATCTACATCTTCTACGTGGTTCCTCATTCTTGCTTCAGAAATGTTCAGGTGTCTTTAAGTGCTGTTTTATAGAGATTTATAGTGCAACCTGGAGTTTGTGTTTCAGTAGCTCATGACACTGGAGAGCTAATCTCACAATTCGTGTTCTGCATCTTGTAAAACAGAGCGTGGTGGACAAGACCAGCCTGGAATAACTTCAGCAGGTGACACAGCAATCATTTGCTCCTGGCAAATAAAATCAAATTACAATCCGTAGAGTTGCTCATGCAGTCCAATGTTCCGAAGCTGTTCCCTGCTTGAATGATTTCTGATTAAGGAACACCCACCCTTTTTAGCTTGAGATAACTCCTCATCAGATAGCAGGGCTCGTATCCAGTGTTCCTGGGAAGGACACATGTAATTGCTAAGAAGAAGCACAGCTCTCAGGACTGGTCAGCAGGGACTTTGGCAGTCAGTGAATTGCTTCTAGCACACTGTGGGATTGAAGGATTCTACACACTCGTGGTCTCTGGCACTAGATGGACCAACTTCTCCAGTGTCCTGCTCCTAGAAGGCTCCTCCCTGGCTTCAGGCAAAGCTCTGGGTGGAGGGCGCAGTGGCCCAGTTCTCACACTGCAGAGACATTTGGCACTGGGCGTCATGGTGGCTTCACATGTCAGAGGTGCACCCCAGTTTAAACGCTGAGTTGCCAAGTGAAGGAGCTACAGGAGGAGGTGGAGGATTGCAATTTAGCCATGTTTTCAGTAAGAGTTTGGATCAGAACACCTCAGATCAGAGGTCTTTCCCACTGTGTTATTCTTTATTATCTCACACGTTGTGCTTCTCAGTCATCCCAGAGAACCTTTCCAAGGGTGTGCTGTCTTTCCCTCCGCACTTAGATTTAATTACAAGCAATTGGTGGCAAGTCAGAAACAATATGCTGAGCTAATAAATTTCCTGTGCAGGAATCCTGTTACCCATTAGGAAAGCTCTAAGAACACCGAGGAGGGGCATAGGTTAAGGGAGAGGGAGCATTTCACACTGTCATCATCTGCAAAGTTATTACACTCCTGGACAGCTACAAATGACAGGCTGAAATATTTGCAAGATGCATGTTTGGATATTTATTTACACGTATCCTAAGTACCCAGTGGGGCACAAGCTCTTAAGTTGAAGTTAAGCAGGTATTTATTTATATTTATATGAAATGTATTTTATCTGGTTTTTTTCTTATAATTTGGTTTATTTAGCTGCTTAGCAGCACACAAACAAACATGGACACAGAGATTCATATACCACTGAAACTCTCTTTTAATCTGAATTTTGAAGCTATTGAGCTGATCCTCACAGCTTGGTCCTTAAGGACCCGTTCCTCATACAAATTCACCAGCTGTAATTCAAAGAAACATGTAAGGTTAAAGAGTAAATACTAGCTTGGCTGTTACAGAGAGGAAAATGCTTTTCATTCCTTTCACTGACTAAAAAGCATTTGTTCCCTGATGTTATTTTCAAGTCTGGTAAAACATATATTTATCAGAGTTTGAACCAACAGAAGTATAAGAAATCAGCAGGAATTCCATTTAACCTCATTTCTTGGCATTCTCAACAGAGGTATTAGGCATCTTGAGCACTAATGAATTATTTAAGATAGCACTAGATATTTGATGCTTTGATTTGTGGGCAAACAGCCAAATAGATGTCTTTCGGAATTTTTCTCTTCTAATATGAGCCCCAGGATATTTTAGCTAATAAATGACTGTTTTTCACAGATCGACTATTTATCCAATGGAATCCATCTCTGAAGAAAAAAACGGGCATCCCAGGAAAGAAATGGGAATCCTGTAGTGAGGAAACAGCACTGGAAGACGTGTAGAGACACAGATTACTTCAGATCTGCCCAAATGTGCTGCATATTTTTGTCACTGATTGAATGTCTCTGCTCCTGGAGGTGGCGGGGGTAGTGACAGAATGGAGGTTTGCATGAGCTGGAAGATAAAATGGTTTTAAGAGTCCAGCAAGGACAGAATAAATACAGATGAGAACTACTATCCATAATCCACAATTGCAATGGTTTTGAGCCCCACCATTTACCTGAACCTTTTTTTCTACATCCTTCTGTCCTGAAACCAAGCCATGGGGCTGAAATTACTCTCCAGGTACTGAGAGACATCAAAGCTCTGCAGCTGGCCATGAAGTACTAGTTTCTAACCCCAGAAACAACATGGCTCAAACCCCATCTGGAAGAACACATCCAATAAGGAGAGAGGATTAAATCACTTCCATCTCTATAATTTTCAAGAATAGTCTATTTGCAAGAATAAATTGTCTCTTCAGTTCCTATTTCTGCCCTCGCAAACTACACACAGTCCTGAAGAAAACAGATCAGAAATAGACTCAACTGCCAGTAAAAATATGTGAGGAGATGTGATCAGCTTAGACAACAACAAAAAAGAAACAAACCCAAAACCCACCCTCTAGTAAAAGTCAAACCCTCAAAAAGAAGTCATGAAACAATTGAAACCGCTTTGAAAAGTTAAGCTTTGCCTTGTATACAACCAACAGTGACTATTTCAGTCTGCTGTTCAAGGGGACTCCTGATTCTGTAACACATCTTTCTAATGAAAAGTGCCTTTGGCTTTACAATTTTTATTCCAGTGTCTGAATTCTTAGTACTGGCACTACCTCAAAAGGAAAAAAGAGTCTTCATGCCAAAGGCAAATCAAAGGAGAGTTATTTTTCTCAAAGAAAGAAGAGTTATTTTGACTCAAAGTGTTTGGCTTGGGTAGCAATCAGTTTATTGATGACTTCAGGGTCTGGGGATTAAAACCTGAGTACCTGAAGGATATCAATACCAGTCTAGAAAAGAATGCATAGAAAGAAAGTAAAACCATAAGTAATTAATGGTTCTGATTATTAAATGCATTATAATGGAAATAATGAGAAAAATCAATGCTGATATCCATTAAGGAAGGGATTACTTTACTTTGGGTTGGACAGGAAGATCCAGAAGTCATTACTAGGTCTGCTTAATCCAAAATAGATTAAGTTTCCAAGAGCATTCTGCAAAATAGTATTTTGAGCAGAGTTTTGATCCTGGAGTTCATTTCTACTCCTAAAGAACCCACAATAAAATTTTCCACTGATTTGAGAAAACCATGATAGATCAGAGATTTTTTTCCCCTCATATTTGATGTCACATAGGCATTTGGATTGTTTTGCAGATAATTAAAAACACACTTCAAGAATGAATGCTTGTGCATGTAGTACCTGTTCTCCCAGCCCTGCTTGCCCTGAAGTCTCAGAGCAGCAATAGCTGTCAGACAGGCACTTACATTAAGTACCATGTTGACATTAAAGGATTTGGGAAAAGTGCCCTAAAGAGTATTCCCCTCCCAGCACTCCTCCCAGCAGAAGGTAACATTTACTCCTCAGCCTGGGATAAATTACCATGTTAATTATTCAAAATACTTAATACCATCAAACAGGAATGAATTTACCAGATGCAATCAAGAGCCAGACACAAGAAATCAATGGAGTTTAAAGGCCTCAGCTCTCCATGAATAATTGACTGGGTGTTCTCCTGAAGTGTGGGTAGTGGAGAGGACATGAATTGCCTGAGGAGGGAGGAGAGGAGGTCAGGCTGAATTGCAGCTCCAACTAAGAGAGACTTCTCCCTTCTTCAAAACTACATATCCATGATAATGCCGACACGTAAGGGAAGGCTTTAAGAGTGTGGTGGACTAAAAAAGAGCTCTGAGAACAGGATGCAGCTCAGTAAACCAACTGTGTAAACCAAGTGTGCTTTGAAACTGTGGAGTAAGCCTACCATGCTCTGGTAACCTCACTATGACACCAGTGCAGGTGAATCTTTTTTATTTTGGGAGATGCTGCCACCACAAAACTCTTTTGGTCAAGGAATGTGCCTCTAAATACCTGGACAAGTCTGTTCTATGTAAATCCAGACTAATTCTTCCGCTAGCTATTACAGTGGTGATCTACAGGACAGAGCTCAGTCTCTGTTATTCCTCTTTCCTTGGTTGTCACTCCCATACTTGTGATACAGAAATCAGGCATTTCTTCACGTCCTTTCCCCTGACATTTCCTATTTATAGATATATTAATTTATTCCTATTAGACAGCATGTGGCAGTTTCTGTTTGCTGGCTCAGAGGTCAGAAGGTGGAGAGCTTAGAGTCTGCTTACATACAAAAGCTCTAGTGGCTTAACTCTCTCAGTCATGGCTTATCCCCACAGAAACAATGTGGTGAAACAGGTTTTAGAAATAGAAATTCTGCAATACAAATCAATATAACACATATCTAGACTAGAATATCATTTGCCTTCGTCTAGGGACAGATGACTCTGCAGCTGGGTAGTTAACACAATTTGCTTAATTAAACCTTCTTTTTGACTCTGCTTGCCTTAACAGCTAATGCAGTTAAATCCAGGTAGACACTGGAAACAATTCAGTTTTAGGGAGTGAAATTCAGATTCTGGTCTTTTCCATCTCTGTGCTGTCCTGGTGAAATGTCAGTCAGAGACCACTTTGGCTGCTCATTGCAAGACCCATGAATTCTAGGTTTTGATGCCTCGAGCTGGCTGTCCGTGCCCAGGTGTTGGAAGTGGGGGCTGCAGGAGGGCCTCTCTGAGGAGAAACTGGATTTCCACTGTGTCACACACAGTTTTTTCCACCATTTATCTTGACATTTTCTTATCTTATTTTTCCCCTGTTGGGTGGGAATGAGTGAACAGTGAGGTGACATTGGCACCTGGCCACGGCTGAGGTGGATTAAACCTCTTATTCCACTCCAGCAGCCTTTGTGTTCACGGGATTCTTCCTCACACTTGTCCCTCGCTCCTCATACTACCAGGCAGTGGTTTTGCCTTTTGGTAAAATACGTTTTTCCTCTGGCTGATGGGCTCAGCTCTGTCCTCTGGTAGGGCTGTTGGAGTTGGCCGGGACCAGGTGGAACCATCTGTGTCTGGCAAAGGAGGTCTCAGGGAGAGTGCTCTGAGCAGTGAACCGGGCAAAGGATGAGCAATGCCTGTCACGGAAGCATCTAATCCAAGCCTTGAATCTAGATTGACATAATTCCTCCCCCCTCCAGCCTGACAAAACCAGAGCAAAGCAGAAGCACCATGTGGGAAAGAGGACAATCCCAAGAAAATGAATGGTGCTAAGCTGGTGGGAAGGTGGAAGTACACACAAGTTCTCTCCATCCTCTAGTTCCTTCTCATACTGATTTTAAGGCTCAAAAGCATGTTGTGTGCTGGGTGCCTTCAGCCCATTCTGTGAATGAGGAATGACAAGCCCTTGTCTAAGGAGACAAGGTGCAAACTCCGAAATGAGTGTTCCCTCTTGGCTGACTCCTGTCTGATGCTCACTTACTGCTTGTCACCAAGCCCTGTTAAATTCCTTCCCTTTTTGCTCTTCAGCTTTCTGCTTCCCGTCTTCTTTTACTCTTGTTTGTCTGTTGATAATAAGTCATTTCACCATGAGCTGAGGAAAAGGCGAAAAATTAAGTAGAAGAAAAAAAGTCTGTGGGTAAAGCATGAGCACCATGCTCTCAGCCTGACTTGCTGTGAAGTGTTACCGCTGTTCACAAATGCAGCAGGAGTACATTCCTTTGGGATCAGCTACTGGATTGCAGTGTCTCCAAAATATTTTAAGACTAGAAAAAATCCGGAGATCAGAACTGGAGTGAAACATAAGAGCAAAACAGGGCCCTTCTTTCCTATAATTTAGTGAATACGAAATTAAAAAAAGCCTATGTCAGGAAGGTAAATATGGCAGAATGAGCTAGAATTGTGTGACAGTATTGGAAATAAATCAGCCATGGGATTTTCATAGAATCACAGAATTATGTTCCTGCCATGGGCAGGGACACCTTCCACTAGACCAGGTTGCTCCAAGCCCCATCCAACCTGGCCTTACACACTTCCAGGGATTGTCTCTGTTCATAATTGCTAGTGGGGTTCAGGAGAGCTTTTCTTGGGCTCTTAGAGCTATTTGATAGTGGCCCTGTTAAAATTCTTTTGCTGTGCTCACAGCACATACTATTCACAGTGAACCTGTGTGGTAAGTTGTGTGTTTGGGGACAATTCATCCCTTCCAGCCTTGCAATGTGTCCTGGGGAAGGATATGAAGGTCAAGGTTTTTCATACCCTGTTCAACGACAAGAAAGAAAATGAAAATCCTTTCCCTCTCCAGATAAGCTGAGGCATTTATGGGAGAGCTGAAAATAGTCAAGTCTTTTTGCATGAACAATGATTGGCTTTTCCTTTTTCTTAGGGAGAGAATCAATTTTATGTGAAAATGCATCAAGTTCTCCTCAGACAAAATACTGTTTCTAAGAACAATTTTGAATCAATATGAAATGTTCTCTTTTGTCAAATGATTACAGGGGGAAAAAAATAAAGATGGTTTTAAGATCTGCCTTTGTGATTGGTTTTTTCAAGAGTTCCTGATGAAGGGAAAGGGATGTGGGCTATGATTTATTAGCACAATAGTATCAAAAAATCTGAATTAGATGTTATTGTGCTGAGTGCCACAGGAAAATGCTAAAAAAAATAATTGGAAACATATCACTCTCTGTTTCTGAACACCACTTTGTCCAAGTCCTGCTAAGAAACCAAATGGGATGGAAATGATTATGTGGACATTACTTTTCATAATACATAGTCATTTGTATACTCTTACAATGTCTGTTCGTGGGTCAAGAAGAATGAATATTTATTAGTAATAATAACACAATAATGGAGAAAAATAATAATATCTCAAATTATTCATAGAATCATAATGTACCAAGGACTAATAAACACAGAGATATGACCTCTGGCTCAGGATGTCCATGAGTTGCAAGTTGTTGGAGTCTGGGAGAGGTTTTTGAGAAAATATTATGGTATACTTGCCATTCTCTGAGCATCCACTTTAGATGGTTATTTGGCCTAACCAAATCAAGCTGGTTTTATGTTTTGTACACATTTACATCTCATTTCTAGTTGTATCTTGTCAAGCCTAACTTACAGATTGTCTGACAGCTGGCTTCGCTGTTTTTATATTCTCATTATAACACCTCAAATCTCTGTCCATGACCTAGAAGTTTACAGTTCTATTTGCTGTAAAAACAATGAATTCTAAATGGAATGGCATCCCTAGTATTGTACTCGCCTGGGAAAATCCTTTCAAACTGTAAACCCCCAAGCATCAGTTTTTCCTCCCTGTAACTGGAGTCAAAAGTAGACACAGGTAGGACTTGAAGGGTCATGTGATGATTCAGGAGTTTTGAGCATAAAATCTCTCAGATAATAAAAGGCATCTGTATTCTGCTGATGATGCTTGATAATGAGTTCACTTCTCAATGAAATTCATTCTTCAAGGAGGTGATTAGATGAATCAAATCCCATCTTCCTATCAGCTCATCCCCAAAGAGGTTTTCCTGTCTACCAACCTACTCCATGAATTCAATCAATACCAGCACAAACACGGGTAAAAGACATATTTACATGTTCCTCCCTGGCCGTGGGCTCATGGCTCTTGTGTGGTCCTTGGGGACAGTGGCACCAGTGAGCAAATTTACTACTCTTGTATTCAATATCTCACTCCTTGCAAAGAGCTCTGACTGATTTTGAGGCAAAGTATCACAACCAACAAAATATTATCTCTCTGTGCTTCTTCATATTTAACTTCTAGTATAGGAATAGAAAGTGCCAGTAAAAGATTTCCACAAATAACTCTGCTGTTCCATTCCTGGATGAATAACTTAATAATTATAAGTGATGTGATGGCACTGAAGGAGGCCCAGACAAAAGCTTATGGATACATTATAGGGCACAGCAGAAAGAATGATAAAGACACAATTTAGCTTTGTGAGAAAATTAATGAAGTAAAAGCAATGCAGAAAAAGTATTGAGACCACTCTGGCAATCTGACTCGTAACTTCAGTATAGAGAGAGTAAAATGTGAAAGGCCAGTGATAAACTGAGCTCATTTACTAAAAAGAAATCCTGGGAGAAAGGAAATCGCCTGAGAGTGCATCCTTAGTAAGGACAAGAATAAGGGGAGTGCTCAGTGGGCTCAAATCACTCTGTGGCATGGAAAAAAATGTTAGAAAAGCTAAAGTGTGCCTTCTTATGTGTTATCAGTCTTCATAAAAACTTAACTATGGGCAGTGACTAATCCAATAAATACCAATACGATAAACCAGATTCAGAGATTATAATAGAAAAAGAACACTAAATAGTCATCAGCTCAGTGATGCCTTCTTCCAGTCCACAGCACCCTAGGTAATTCATTTCATTGGCTAATGCCATCTCAGATTTTCCAGACCTTATGAAAGAAAAAGCCACTGGAAAATAAAAACAAATAAAAAATAACACAAAATCTGTCTTTATAGTGGAAAAGAAAAAACTGAAAGAAAGATTAAGTCCCTTGCAAAAATCCAAGACAACAACACTGAGCAGACAATGTCTAAGCAAACAGGATGACAAGGAGATGGATTTGTCAAGAAAAACCCAATGTATTTTCCTTGTGTGGCAAGATAATGAACATTGTGGGGTGTTGTGGAGGGAGAAAAGCCTTCAATGCTTGTCTCCAGTGAAGCCTTGTAGCTGTGTGACATGACAATCCCATCAGTAAGACAGAGAAACATTAGATAAACAAAAGCCCTCTAAGGGAAGGCAAACCTGATGACAACTGCTGTCCAGAGCACATAACAAAGTTGTGCAGACTAGTGAATGGTTGTATCGAGCAAGGTTTTTGAGACATCAGTGCTGGGAAGAGCTCAGTGCTGCCATTAATACTCTGGGTGGTGGGACTGGGATCAGGTTTATTAATGACAAGTGTGGGAGGACTGTTATTGCAGGACACAGCAGTATGTCTTGATAGAGGTGAGAAATAGTTGGAAAATTGCAGCTACATCTTTTTCTAGATTGTCATTTTTCCTCAGTTTTGGTAGGACTAATTGACAAAACGCAAGCTGGGGAACACTTGCACAAGTAGGAGTTGTTCTGAAAGGATGTAGGGACTGTAGTAAATATAAGACCAAATAAAGTCAAATATTTCACATTCTGAAAAAAAAATAGACAAGTATTTTGCTGGTACATGTGAAAAGAACCAGAACTTTCAAATTACTTGCTGGTTTGTTGAGCACTGTTGAAACTTCTCTTAAATACTGAGTCTGGGCTTTTTCTTTTAAGATAAATAATAGACTGAAGATATGATGGGAAAATGCACTGAATAATTTGAGGCAGATCATTAGTGGGGACTGTGTAATCTTTTACAGAGAAATTCGGGATGTCCCCTAAGTGCTTTTTAAGGGGTTTTCAAATCCAGTAGCCCAAAAGAGGTGAGACACGTCCCCATGTCCAGCCAGTGGTGAAACTGAGCGTGTATTCCCAGTAGGCACATACAGAATTCATAAATCCATACATACACTGTGGCCACACAGATCCACACAGACACATCCCCACTCACAGACCACTCCTGTTGCCCTTATCTGACAGCTCAGGATTAAGGTCTGTCAGTAGGAGGAATAATTATTTATTCATTTAATCAGTTAAATGTATATGCACCTACATCTGTGTTAAATATATATGCATATATGGAGTGTGGATCCAATTCCCCTGGAGCACAGTCTTCCCAGTTTCTGAAACCTGGAGAAATGAGCCCTTGAGGCCACAGTCTCACTCCAGTTGCTGGTGCAGAGTCCTGTGCACGCAACAAAAACACACGCACAGAGTGTGACTTGTGCAGTAACACAGACATTTATCCCCTTATCCTTCTGTTTTCCAGTTCTTGTTCCTTCCCAAGTCACATAGACATATTCCTTTCCCTGCCACTGCTTTCTCCCTCCAACATACTGCAATAATCTTTGTGAAATCCCAAAATACTCTTTTTCTGCCTCCCATAACATTTTCCATACCCCAAGGCAAGTGACTCCTCAGATTCTTCCTTGACCCGCTTAGTGTGTGCTCCCCATACCCACAAGGCTGAGGTTGTCCCTGACCCACTGAGGCCTCTCCCACTATTTCTTTTTCCTCTTGGCTCTTCTTTGTGTAGGAAAATGTCCTGTGATAAGCTTGGGATCATCCAGGGCAGGGTCTGGTTTGGGGTCACCTACCCCCAGTTGCTTCTCTGTGGCCTTTTGTGGGTGTGAAGACGAACTTTGCAAGGAGTTACCTGACTGCACCAACTGAATGTTCTCATGCACTTACAGGCTGTCCTGAATGGAGTCCAAAACTGGCTTTTGTAGAGGGAAAAAAAAGATAAAAGAACATCTTTACCACTTATTTTTGTAAATACTCAGTTTAAAAAATAGGCTTTGAATTGCCAGCTCTTAAAGAATGTGCAGATGTTGGGAACAGCTGGCAATCCACTACCCTACTGCTTACAGAAATCTCAAGCAACTGTTAATTTTTCATCCTGCACAGCTTATACTTCTGCTACTGTAAAATACAGCTGAAAAATAATTCTTCATGATTGCCATGATCCCCTCAGAGCCCACAGTGCATCTTATTTGCCCTTCCTCTGTCCTGCCTGGTCAGTCTCCTCAGTGCCACTTCTCTGCCATCTGTAGCTCTAGAATGTCTGTGGGACAGTACTTACAAGAGAACTTGTGTATCTTATGAACCACAGAAAAAAACATGTAAAAACCTGGGAAAATCCATCCAGCATCACTCTTTAGCCTTCTAGGAGTAAAAAGCCAGCAATTCAGAGAGGTGTCATAGAATCAGAGTATCACAGAAAGATTCGTGCTGGAAGGGACCTAAAGGATCATCTCATTCCATCCTCCTGCCATGGGCAGGGACACCTTCCACTATCCCAGATTGCTCCAAGTCCCATCCAACCTGCCCTTGAATCCTTCCAGGGATCCACAACTTCTCTGGGCAACCTATGCAAGGGCCTTACCACCCTCACAAGGAAGAATTTCCTCCTTATACCCAATCTAAATCTACCCTTTCAGAGTAAGACATTCCCCCTTGTCCTATCATTACATGCCCTTGCAAAAAGTCCCTCTCCAGCCCTCTTGCATCCTCTTCAGGTGCTGGTAGGGGCTCTAAGCTTTCCCTGGACCTTCCACTTCTCCAGGCTGAGCAAATCCAGCTCTCTCAGCCTGTCAAGCAGGCTGTCTGGCAATCCACAGAGCATCCTTGTAGGTTTAAAAACCCCACTGAATACATCTCCAGTGCCACGTAAGTTCTCCCAGGCAATGAAACACATTGACAATGGTATCTTTTGTACCTCCTTTCCACCCAGAGTTTGGGGGAGAGAAATGCTTAGCTCAGGCGTACCTTCCACAGATGGGACTGCAGAGCTGGATCGAATTGGATATATTTCTGATCACAAGAGAAGAAGTGTTGCAAGGTTAGGGCTTCATTATATTGTCTAGGACATGTCATGTCAGCGATTTGTATCAGAGTATTGAGTCTCCTCCATCCCTTCTCAGGAGGGCAATGCTGCCTTCAGTTGCACAAAACGTCAGAGCACAGTGGAAGCTGCCTGTGATTTGCTTCTCAAGGGCAGGAGGGCCTGCCTGGCAGAGCAGTCCTCCCAGAACTAATTCAGCAGATGTTTAATGCACTTAAATATATATGAATTTACCAGGAGCTGACAGTGCAGTCACACCAGGCTCAGCCCTCACAAAGGGACTCTGTGTCCTTTAGCAGCAGAGAAGCCAAGTCAGGAGAAATTCCTGGGCAAGATTGTCCCTCTGAGCATCCTCTCAAACTGCTCTGACTTATCACCAGCTAATTGCTCAGCATAGAAAAGTGGCTTGTCATTGTCATTGTCTCTCTGTTAAGAAATGCGTGTGAGCCAGTGGAGAGAAATTATTCCTTCTGACGCTTTGAAAAGAAACATTTAAAGTAGAGAGAGAAGCCAGAAACCCAAAGTGCCTGGGAACAAACCTCAGCAATAGCAAGTGTGCTACAAAAAGCCATAAAATCCATCTAAGTTACATTTGGCACCTTCTTGGCTTGAGTTATTTGCAGAGAACCTCTTCTCTGACCCTTGGGTCTTCTGGTTTTAATTTGTCACCACTGCCATGGTCTTTCTATTCTTGTGCCTTGTTTCCACAGGAAAAAGGGTCAATCTTCAGGAGTTCAAGAGCCGTGGAGTGGAAGAAAATCACATTGATTATTGTCACTGGAAGTGTCAGTGTTTCATTCTTTTCTCCCCCTTTGTCTCTGCAATCTCTTGGCCTCTTGTGTGGCAAATTTATGACATGTACAAGACTGCCTCAAAGTACTCAATACTTTATTTGTCACATATTGCAGTCCCCAAATACCATTTCTGCTCCAACCAGATTAATATTTGGCTGCACTAGTTACACCCAATTCTTAAAATGTGATCTGTTTTTTCTGGGAATTCAAGCACCATTCTGGGAAGCTCATCTGCTTTTGCCATCGATGTTATACACAGGCAAATAGGCTTCTCTGATGTGCTTATTAGGAAGTAAGTATTGGACAAATCTGGGCATTAATAGGGCATGAAGATGGAGTATATTTGATTTAGCTGGGAAACAGTTAAATTTCTTCAAAGTAGCTTGTTTGGGGCTATAATTTGGATTTGTGCTGAAAGCAGGTTTGATAAACAGGGATGTTTGTGTTACTGCTGAGCAGGTTCACACAACATCAAACCCTCTCCTGCTTCTCGCAGTCCTGCCAGTGAGGAGACAGTGGGTGCACAAGGAGCTTGGGTTTTGCCCATTAAACTGTCTTTGTCTCAGCCCACTAGTTTTCTCACTTTTACCCTCCCAGTAAGTGGGGAAGTGAGTGCCTGTGTGAGGCTCAGCAGCCCACAGCGATTAAACCATGACATGAGAGAAAAAAATATACTAAAAAAAGGAAATACTATGATGTACTTCAGTGCAAGGATGCAGACAAGTGTGTCCCAATTTCAAGCAATACTATGCAGCATTGTGTGTTCAGTATCTCAGGAAAATTTTCTGCTCTCTCTAGAGTACTACAGATGGGATTCTAGGATAGTATATTTATTTGTGGACGAAAAGATCACCTATTTCAGAATATCAGATGTAATTATAGAAGTACATTTGACAAGACAAAAGAAAAATTACCCATCAATAAGCCTGACTGAAATGATGAGCTCCTTGCACACCTGGAGGTCATCCTTGAAATTTGAAAGTTATGAAGCTTTTATGTACACAGAGATTCTTCTACCAATCAAAATAAAATAAAAGACTTTAGGATATATCTGAATAGTTGTCTGGGATTTAAAATTTTCTTCTAATGCCTCTTTATCTGAGGGATAGAAGGAAGAATCAACTGTGAATATCAGGTAAATTGGTAAATCAGTCAGAGGTGTTTATGCCTAATTGCTAATGACAGGTTTTCCAACAGAAGTTGCAGCTTGCATTCCACTGTTGCAAAGGACATAGAGGTCAACATGGGAGTGATAAAGAGAACCCAGAGAGGTTTGTTTGAGCCTCTGCCTCTCCAAATTGTGGCATTTGAACTGCCTTCAAAGAATGTGTCCACAGCTGGTCAGAGGACCTTGGTCTCACTGTTCAACTTAATCTTCTGTTTCTTTTCACTGAAAAACAAAATCACAGTTGAACCAGGGAAAAAGCCCTGCTTCGACTAACAATTAAGTTCAAGTTCCCAGTCTTTTTCTTGCAGTAGAAATCACCCTGTCCCAGAAAGTCAAGCGAAACCTTGAATTTCAGGTTTTAGTCTTCCTTTAGGCCACCAGTAACCTGACCTGAGACAGCCCAAGAGAGACAGGATGTCCAAATATCTCCTTCTGGCAAAGTTACCACTTCACTTAGAATCAATGTCCACGGTGGAAAGACTCAGAAGCAGATCTGACAAATTGGGCAAACCATAAATGACCTGTGGGTGGAACCTTTGGCTGCTACACCGTCCTTCCAGCACCATTTACTCCAGTATCCTGATTCCTAAGTTCACATTTTAGCTGGCACTCTACTGGAAAGTTATTCTGTAGTTCCCATGCTGAATGCAGACTCACTTTCAAGTAGCAGGAGGAATTCTTCAGCCTCCAGAGAATTCTCAATTACAAGAATAATGTGACAGCACAGTGCAAGATGACTCGTGATTTCCTAAAAAGGGGAGAAGAAATCAATGAACAGTAAGAGCCACGAACTGTGAACAGATATTAAATCAGTGTAAATAGGCACCAAGATCTACCACTGCAGTCTCATCAGGTTCTCCCACCACAGATGGTGCTTCGTGTCCTTCCTACATGCACAGGCCCCACCAGGAGAAATACCTGAGCCAAAAATTCCTGCTGAGAAATCCCATGCACTCCCTCTTTCCTTTTGCTTTTGAGGTAACTGGAGGACCGAGCAGGGAAAAGGCAATTCACTCTGCTGCCTGTAGGAATGGCTTAAAAGGCAGATAAAATACCAAATAATGGAGCTTATCTGTTGGGAAGTGCCATGAATAAAACATGTTTTGCTGTCTGTATGCATTTCTCCTGGCTGCCCTTCAGCAAAGGATCCCTGTTACACATCACAATTTGGAGAGTATTAAAAAGGACCTGGGTGACCTTGTTCTGCCAGTGTAGTGGCAGACAATCCTTCCCTAAAATAAGACAAGGCTGTTCCTGGCCCACGGCCCCAAGTTCAAAGGCAGAGATGTTCAAGAACATTTAAGTTAACAATTCCTATCTGAATGCATAAGCCATTAAAATAATGGGATTTGATTACAATCAGATTTATAAATATATATTACCTACTCTTCACTTCTGTGGTTCTGGACCCTGGTTTGAAGATCTTTCTATGTTGCCCACCCCTGAAAGCCTGTTCATGAAATTTCTGGTCACATTATTTCAATGGAACAGAAAAAAAAAATTAAAAGCATTGAAAATGGTTTTGGAATGGTTTTAAGCTGAAGGAAGGTAGATTTAGATTAGAGAGTAGGAAGAAATTCTTTACTGTGAGAGTGGTGAAGCACTGAAACAATTTACCCACGGAAGTTGTGGATGTCCCATGACCCAGTTCTAACCTCCTGCCTTGGGCAGGGCCACCTTCCCCTAGAGCAGTTGTTCCAAAGCTCATCCAGCCTGGCCTTGAACACTGCCAGGGAAGCAGCCTCTCACTTTCAATATAACTTATTCCTTTAGTTATGTCTCATTTCTTATCTGAAAGGGTTAGATTTCCACTACATCCTGATTTCTTTTTACAGGATGGTGTAGTACTTGGAACTTTTTGCAAACATCTGTTTTAACTTCTCATAGCACGGAATAAAAGCCAAGAACATGCACAGGAAAAGAATAAATTTCCCCAGCCCCATCTCTTGTGCTTCTTACCCTGGATGACACCCACACACCCGGGGACTGGTGGCAACCAGTGGGTTTAAAACATCACACAGGCTGCTGCATCTGGGTGGGTTTGCTTATTTATTTATGAATTTTTTTGTTGTTGTTGTTTGCTGATTTTTTTTAAAGAGTGAGTTAGTGTTTTTAGTGCTTGTTGTTTGTTTTGCTGGGTTTTTTTTTGTGGGGTTTTTATGTCTACTTCTTTTTTTCTAGGAAAATAATAATTAAAAAACCCTCTCATTTTATCAAGGAGAATAAACATATTTTTATGGATTATTACAGTAGTTTGGGCTTTGACCCTCTCTTTTGCAGGCTACAGAAATTATACACCAGTAAGGAAGAAGTGAGAAAATGTGTTTATTTATTCACTTATTGATTATGTCTTTTGTACTCCCATGGATAAAAGAGGTCATCAAATCTAAAGCATGAGAAAGACAGAGAAAGAGAAATAATATGTGCCATATATACAGATTTAAATTGAGAGTATTTTTAGGTTGGATATTAGGAAGAAATCCTTCCCTGTGAGAGTGATGAGGCCCTGGCACAGGTTGCCCAGAGAAGCTGTGGCTGCTCCATCCCTGGAAATGTCCAAGGCCAGGTTGGATGGGGCTTGGAGCAACCTGGGATAGTGGAAGGTGTTCCTGCCCATGGCAGGGGGATTGGAACTAGAAGATCTTTAAGGTCCCTTTCACCCCAAAACATCCTATATATAATGAAATATATAGAGAAAAAACCCCCAGCTTGTCAGCCCTCCTGACTCTGCCCATGGTGCAAACCACCTTAAAACCAGCCACATGGAAGCACCCATGAGAAATCATTCAATATTTTATATAACCCAGGAGTTTCTGTTGATGTTGGGACAACAAACCAGTTAATTTAATAACTCAGAGTGTCTTCAAATGAAGAACAGTGCCTTACAATGTTTCTAATGCATTTAGGGACTGCAAGGCTGAGCCAGCTCAACCCTCTTCTATCTATTTATACTTTTATGATCATATAAAACTCAAATACACCAAATGGTTTTGCTCTCCTGAAGCAAGAGTAGATTTATTTATTTCTTGGTTTTGTTGTGAAAGTTTTACAAAGGTTCTGGTTGGGACATCTTAGGTAGGAAATAGACGTGTCAAACATTAAAAATGTTCTCTAGGAGCATTTTCATCAGAGGTAATCAGAGTTCCAAAATGTCATAAGGTACTAAAAATATATTTGAAAGTATATATGTGATTTGTGAAATATGGAAATTATGAGGATCACATGAGATAGAGTGTTGGAAAAAACGCTAAAAAATAGACTAAGGTTCTTTTTTCAGAAAAAAAAAATGGTATATTTCATTGTGAAAGGATTCCTCTTTGAAGTGAGCACAAACTTAGTTCTGAGAAAAAATAAATAGCCCAAGCAGTCTAATGAGCTGCTTTGCTTTTCTACACTTTTGTTATTTTTCACTGTGTTAGTGTCTTTTATCATGAAATATGTGAGTTGAAGAAGAACAATTGGACCCAAAATCATTTATTTTGCTTTTTGTGCATTGGTGGAATGTGGAGGACTGGTGGGTTTAGGTGGTTTTTTGCCCACTTTGTCCACCAAGCCAGAAATTCCATTATCTGCACAGTTCTTATCTTAGAGTCATGCAGTGGCTTGGGAGATATCACTTTACCTTCTCTGCTCCTGCTTCTTAATCTTCTTAGACTTTAAATTACTGGGATCAGAGCTGATTTGTTAAGAATTTGTACCATCCTTTGAAGAAATGGGTCCCTAATCTCAAGTAGAATCTTTAACTACTCTTATAACAAAAAAAGTAAAATATTAAAAGTAAGAATAATAACCACAGGGCCTGGGAAATCAGACTTGATTGGGAGGATTCACTCAGTGTCACCTGGCAGTTGACCTTTATCTCAGACAGAGACAGATTTTTTAATATATATCTATTTTCTCACTCCCTCTTATTGCTGTGAGGCACAACTGATACGTGAGAGCTGCTGGTGGAAAGCTACTCATTAAATTTTAATTTCAATGTGCTGACATTTCAATGGGAGGTTTGCTGCCTGTGTGGCTCAACAGTTTAGATTTGCAAAATATGCAGGGCTTTATAAGCTTGGCTGTGTCAACTACTGGTGGATGGCAGCAGCAGAAAACAGAGGGCAAACTGAGTGACTAAGGGTTGCTGTATTTTATCTGTCTTCAAGTGAATAGAACTAAATTATAATACATGTCTCTGATAAAAAAAAAAAATCCCTTTTTTTCCGAGATTGGAAATCTTTGTGATGTTTCTGTGAATTTTGTGAGGATGAGGATGCAGATCTTCTGCCCCGGAGAGGAAGGACTTCTCACACAACTGGTAAATGTAGCCTAAATAATGGGATGTTTTTATCAGTGTTCTGAGTTAGAAATTATTTCACCTCAGTTCTTGTCCTGAAGATGGACAAGTAATAAAGGCAAAGACAGAATCAAGCTTTGGCTGGCCTTGGATCAACTTCTGCTTGACTCTACAGAGGGGGAAAGTTAAAGTCTGCCTTGGGAGGGTATAATGGAGGGGTGACATTTGCAGTGACTGATAGAGCCAAGAGCACAACCTTCTCCCTTGCCAGTGTGGTAGATATTAAACCAAGCCGGACTCCAGTCTGATTACAAACCAAGACTCTTCCATTAAAATTAAAATTCCCAATGATCCAATAAGGCAAATGCCCCAGCATCCCTGAGTATGGGAAAGGAGCTTCTTGACCTTTGCCCATTCCTTGGTAGATGTTCCCCATTGCTCTTCTTCTGAACAGCCATTGCAGAGCATCTTGCAGTTTCCTGCACAGTGATGAAAACAGGTTGTTTCACGGAGACTATCTCTAACCTTGATGGCAGCAGCTCCAGGGCGCAGAAGCAAAACTCTTTTGAATTAAAGTTGCAAGCAGCCGTATTAACGAGCCTATGATTACGGTACAAATTGCCCTGAATAATTCAGAAAGAGTCCTTTCCAAAGTTTGATGGTAATCACAGCCTGGGAGAATATTATTAAAAATGAAACCTGCTGTCTGGAGAAAGAATTTTTTTTTCTCTTCTCTTCTCTTCTCTTCTCTTCTCTTCTCTTCTCTTCTCTTCTCTTCTCTTCTCTTCTCTTCTCTTCTCTTCTCTTCTCTTCTCTTCTCTTCTCTTCTCTTCTCTTCTCTTCTCTTCTCTTNGAAGTCTCCACTAACTTCTCTCTATCATTCTTGTTGCTGTTGCTTGCCAAACCCAAAATAACCGAAACAAATTCTGGCAGTCTCCGTTATCAATTGTTTCTCTCAGAAAAGGAAAGTTCATCTGTGGACATGGACCAAGGGCTGCCCAAACAAACCTCATCTGAATATCAGATGTGATGCTGGAAGTGCAGCAGGTCTCTCATGTATTTATGACATGTCCCCCTTTACTTAAAAGCAAAACCAAAAACAAAATAACAAAAAAAACCCCAACAAAAACAAACAAACCCACAAAAAAAAACCTAATTCAAAACCAAACAAACAAAACCCCCAACTCCTTTGGGAGTTTTTATTTGCTCACAGAACAGGCATGGCACATCTGCAGCGGCTGTTCCATGATTCCATGGGATGTCTGCTGGCACCAGTGGCTGAGATGTGGCGGAGCAGCACAATCATCACTGACTCTCACACAAATGAAGTGGCAATCAGTGCTACCCAGATGCAGGTCTCGGGTGTTAGGGGTTGGGCTGAGGCCACCATCAGCAGGGGGGCTGAGATAGCAGTGGATGGGCCAGGCTGGAGGTGAGGGAAAAGCCCTGGTGTGTCCAGGGTGGGACAGTGAAATGGTGCTTTGGAAACACAGGTCTGTTTTCAGCTCTGCTGCTGCTCCATTGCGTGTGAACTGGGGTGAGTCTCGGTGTCAGCGTTGCCTCAGCCACCATCTGTGCCTGTCTCTTTGCATTGAACACTCTTTGGGGACAGAGCTGAGTTTTTTTCCTTTTTCTTTTCTCCTTTGTGCTGCACTTACTAGCAAAAAAAAGCCCAGAAGCTCAAAGTGGATTCTAGGGGAGCACCCGTGCTGTTAGAACAAGCACACTCCTTGTAAAAGGCAAGCAAGGCACAGCAATGCTGTCTGACAACCTGCACAGACCTGTCACGGGATCTTTTCAGACCTCTCAGGCAGCAAACATTATCTTGGGGGAGTCTTTTCTCAGTCAGAGAGTCACACTGGCATTTCCCAGGTCTCCAGAGCTCTCCCTCACAGGGACACAGAGCTCAGCACAGCTTGGACACTGCAGAGCTCAGATGGTGCCCAAATAGTTTCTGGTGAAATGTTGTTTCTGCAGGGGCTCCTCTGACAACTTCTTGTCCTCTCTACCCAGAAACTCACTACAAGTATAGGAACAAGCTGGGCTTTTTTCAGAATGATGACTGACAACTCCAGCAACAGATTTATGAGTCCTTGACATAAATGTGGAAGGGGATAAAGGGAGGGAAACACAAAGCAGCAGAATGGGTATGTTTGCAAAGAAAGTGTCGAGCACCACAGCATGGAACAAAGTTTTGACAACCTGAGCTGATGGCAGGGAGATGGAGACAAATGTGTCTGTGTTTGTGAAGGGTGAGAGCTGCTATAAATAGAGAAGCAAACCTGAGCAGGCTCATTCAATGGTCAAAAGAGATTTTTCTTTGTGCTCTGCATCTACACATACAGCTATATGTTTTCATGGCCAGCAAAGCAGTGAGCTAAATACTGAAGTTGATAGAAAATAATTTGATAATTCTGATAATTTTTCTTCCATCCCAGTTTCTCATTTCCATAGTGCATCTGCCTCGGCTCAAATTTTAAACATGACAAAATTTGGTTGGTTTTGGTTTTGTTTTGTGTCAAGATTCATTTTCTGGTCCTCAAACCACAACATTGCAGTATTGAGTTGTCAAGACTGAGAAAACCATCTAAATAACCCTTATTCCTTGGTCTGCCTTGAATAGGAACACTCAGATTGATCTAATTCAGTGGATTTCACAATTAAACTTTAATTTTATAGAAACCACTTTTCTAGCTATTGTTTTCCACTGGAATTAACGTCAAAGGCTCAGTTTAGGTTAGTTTAGCTCTCTGCATTAAGAGCCCCTTGTCAGACCCACTCTGGGACTCACAACATTTGTCAGAATGGCAGAATCTCTCCCACTCAGCCAAAATTTACCAACTTTTAAATAGAAAGCATAGCTCATATTCCCAGTCAAAGGGCAAAATCCAGCAGAGGGAAAACAAGAAACAAAATGACCAATTTTAAATGAATTGTATTGAATAAGTGTTTAATTTAACATTGAGAAATCACTTATTGGGTTCTAAATTAAATTTATAAAAATAAATTAAAACATGACTCTGCAAGACTCCCATCAGATTGTACCTTGATTAAAAGTCAATAGATTTGTTTCAATAATCATTACCATTTCTGTAATGTAAAATAAATGTTCTGGACAGAAGGACTCAGTGGATGCAATGATAGATTGAGCCCAGCATCTGCCTCAACTGCTGCCCAATGTCTTAGTGGGAGGGACAGGAACTCTTGGATTGACAATTATATGGAAAAATGTCCTGCAGAGACATTTGGAGGAAATATTTCAGGCCAGTTTTGCTGCTGATAAACTGACAAAGTTCCTGTGATTCATCCACCCATTGTGACCAAGCAGCCCTATTTTGTTTGTTGTTTGTTTGTGATATGATTTATTTAACAGAATCTTTTTTTAAAAAGAAGGTTATCAGAAGTTAAAATACAATTCCAGCTCAAGTCCCAGGGGGAAAAAAAAAGTCTCAAACAGAACCAAATAAAAAAAGTCTTGTTCAATTTCACTAAATAAGTGTCATCTCTTTGCCCTTGGCCATTTCCTCTTCTGGATCATCATAAAATTGTGTCAAGCAACATTAACTATGTTGTGTTTGTGATCAACACGGAAGGGAAGTTTTGGCAAGGGGAGAGGGAAGGGAGAGGGGTTTTGCACAGAGGTCAGTGTTGGCCTGCAAAGACAGAGGGCCATGACCAGCTGCCTCCTCTTTCAATTGAGGAAGTTGTTTTATTGACCAGGAAATATCTTCTGACTTTAAGTCACACCTGGGAGAGGGAGGTTGAATTGTAAACCCAGACTTGTTTTAAGTAGTGGTTCAGAATTATTTGCAAAGTTCTTGGTGAAGAAGATTAGGGCAGGGCTTACTTTGAGTAAATGACACATGCTCACTCAGACTTTCCATTCCTTTTAAAAATCAATTTATGTAAATTTAAATACATTACAGATGCATGTTTAATTTTGCTTCTCATAATGATGACAATGGCAATTAAGCTGTCTGTTCTTTTGGCAGTAGCAATAAGACAGAATAAAAATAAATAAATAATAATAAGTTATGTCTCCTGTGACCTTTCTAAAAACTTGTGAGTGAAGTGCAAAATCCATCTTTTAAGAAATCTGATTTTGTCAATGTTTTAATAAACGCATGCATTTATTAAGGTATTTATGTGTTGCCTTGGAGTAAAAAAAAAAACCAACAGAAAACCAACCGAACAAAAAGAGGGATTAAATATTCGAGAAATTTATTCACAAAGAGAAAGATTAACTGTGAAAACAAAACATCTGTCAGTGTTTTCACTATTTATCTATTATAAACTGAGTTATAAGTCGAGTCTTCTTTGGTCAACGAAAGAAAACTGCATTTCAAGCAGTGATGCAACAAGATAAGATCTCTGACTATTAGCAAACAAAACTCACACTTCAAATTGAATTGTACACGCCAAAGGGATTAAAACCTACACAAATTCAGTGGAGCAGATTTGTTTCCAGGCACAGTTTAATGACTGGAAACACAGAGTGCTTGGTTTCATAGGTGTTAAACTTCCTATTTCAGCATGTGTCAGATAAGGAAGAGGATTGAGAAGGGGAGGGAAGGGAAGGGAGGAAATACCAAAGCAGACACGAAGGGTAAGAAGTTCTCCTGCAGGCCATGACCCAGCCAGGCTGAGCAGAGAAGAGGAGGAGAGGGTCTCTGCTCCCCCAGCCTTTGCCATGCTCTCAAGTTTCACCATCCCTCACTTTTAGGTATTGAATTCCTGTTCATCCCACACTGAGATCTCCAGTTCCTTTACTCCTACCTCTTCCTGTCACTGATGCATCAGCTGCCCACATTCCTTGAGTTCACGGAGTTCATGGAGTTCACTGAGTCAAAGTCTCTCAGATCTGCTGTTGATAAACTTCCTCTGCAGCTCAGTCAAACCATTTGTTTTGCCATCCTGTAGCCATTCCATTCCAGTTTTCCAGAGAAGAGGATTAATGAATATTCATCTTTCTGGAACAATGGGGAGGATTTTTCTCTTGGATACCAGTTGTGAGTTCAGAACTAGTCTTTTGTATATCCAGTATGGATTGAGATCCTGCTGAACTAATAAGGACAATTGCCCAATTTGTACAATCTGTATTATATCCAGCTTTGAGGCAGCTGGATGTACCTGAGAGTGGTGCATCTTGGATCAGATTCCTGGTCTGAGATAAATGAAAAAATGGATATTTTTACACAGGATATGTTGTTCCAAGCTTATTGGTTCCAGATATTTTATTCTGTTTGTTTTTGTCTAGGAGACAGACACAAGCATCCCAAACAAACAAACATGTTTTGCATTGGATGAGCTGTGTTACATCCTCTAATGGAAACAAATTCATTGAAATGAGAAGAACGAGACTCCCTCATTGATTCCTCATCTACCTGCTGACATGGAAAATTAGCTATTTCCAGCGGATCTTTCATCTGCTAATTATCCTCATTGATTTTGGATGAGGAAATGTAGTGTCTGAATTCAACTCCATTCTGCAGCACATTCTGCCAACCAGGATCTGTTTGCGCTCTGACATACAGGACAAAGGGGAAAAAAAACCAAACCAGGATTTCAATTTCCCACCCACTCAATTGCCCACATCCCGGGAAATGTTCAAGACTGGGTTGGGTGGGGCTCTGAGTAACAGGGTCTAGTGGAAGGTGTCCCTGCCCACGGTAGGGAGCTGAAACTCGGTGGTCTTTAAGGTCCCTTCCAACCCAAACCATTCCATGATCCTGTGAATCTATGATTCACACCCTTCCCCCGGATGTCTGTGATACCTTTCCATTTGACCCATAGCAAGTAGTGTTTCCTTTTAATTGCTGGAATAATTACTTATTATTGTGTTGCATGAATTGCTATGGCTCTGACACACAGAACCAGAAAATTCCAAGGGTCAACTTGCAGGAAAATGAGAGGAGAGACAGCTAAAGAGAGGAGGAAACAACATGATGAAGTGAGGGTAAGGAGGATATGTTTTAAATAACATTGAGTAGTTTCACCAGGTTGTTCCATTCAGAAGAGAAAATAATGAACCATTAAACCTGTCATGATGCTATTTAATTTCATACTGCATATTTTTGCATAAATGAGACCCAAACTCTGAGCCATAGCTCAGAGTAAGACACACGCTCATGGTGGTGCAGAAAGCAGCACTATGAAAAGTGCCATTTAAAAAAGCTGGAATACTTCTCATTTCTTATTCTTGTAGTACTAAATATATTGGTAAGGAAATTTCACTAACAAAAAACCAAGCCCTCTCTCTTCGGCAGCACAACAGTGCCAAACACAGCGAATATGTTGTATTAAAATACCAACCCTGAGTGTCTCCTGAGCTTTATGGCTCCAGCAACTGAGAATTAGTGCCATTAATTAGCTCAAGCTATTTGTTTTACAAATTGCAATTGCATGTCTAATCCTGGCAACTCTGTGTCCCTGAGGAGTTGCTGTAGTGAGAGCTCTGCAGCAGAAGCAGAGGTTGAATGGACTCAGCTTCTGGGAGCATCTGAGATAAAAAGAAAAGCACAGGCTGTTATTTTTATTTCAATCTACTGCCTTTTTCTTTGTTCAGTGTGAGATGAGAACAGAACATCACATGTGCCTTCTCTAAGCCACTAATTCTTTTCCTGAACTTCTACTGCATTCAGTCTTTTTTTTAAAATTATTTATTTTTTTTCATTGTGACATTATATTTTTCCCTCACTTGCACTATGCAAGTGCTTTTGCAGTCCTTTAATCATTCCCACTGGTTCAGTCCAGCCCCCTCTCTTTATACAGTTTCTGTCTTGCTTTTACCAGTAGAAAAGTCTCGTGGAAGCTGCACTGCTGATTTGCATTAGGGCATCACTGGGTAGGATGCTGGTTCGGAGGAATAACTTATGTGGTCCAAATATCTTTAGTCAGAAACAAATCACCGTCCTGGCTTCAAGTGTCTCCCATGAAACTTATTCCAATAAAAACTCTCACTTTGACAAAGGAGTGTGTAATATTTCTCTTGCAACTCTGCGTAAGGAAGTCAACAAGTTCCCTGGATACATCAAGAAAAGAAATTATTTCACAGCAGAATGGTAATATTTTTAAAGCTGATTTATGAGCTGCTTTTTGCTAGTGAATACCCAGCCTTGAAGTCCACTTGAAAGTGTTTTTTTCTTTTTGTCATTGTTGATAAATGCTTTACTCTCATAATAAAGTCCACAGCACATGAGCGAACATCTGAAATCTTGGACATCTATTGAACAGAGACAACACTCCACATCCATTTCAGTAATGATGAATGACTTAGCCCCAGACTGAGGTGTATGAATTGTGTGCTCCTAAGGAACAACTTTAATGTTGTCTTACAGCTATGGAAAACTGCTGTTAGCTACACTTTATTGAGAGTACGTGATGCTTTCATGTGTGACCACATTAGCCAGGGGTAAAAAAAAAAAATAAAAATGGTAGGGAATATATTTAATTTTAATTTGAAAGAGTTGGTGCTTCTCTTTCACCTTCTGCAGACAATGACAAGTGGGTCATTGAATATGAGCACCTGATAAATGAGTGCAAAGGCAGGACTTGTCTCCATGTTATTAACATATCACATCTCTGTTGAAAGCAGAGGATATATCTGAAGAGGCTTTAAGACACCTCAACTGAAATGTGGAAACACGAGTTTAAGCTTTTCATCAAAGCCCAGCCACAGTGTTTGCGGCGCTAAGTGGCACCCTGGGAATCTGAAACAGATGGTCACACCACTTCCTTGGTGTTGGAAATGACACGTTTTATTGGTTTAGTCCACACACACCCAGATGAATTTTTGACCTTGATTCTCAAAGAAGACTTACTTCTACAGATATATTTCATTTTCTTATTTTGCATTTCTTTAAATGCCTTTTAAAATTATTTCTATCTTTTACTAATGTTTATTATTCTTTTCCTCATATAGAAGAAATTGGGAGTTTTACCTGTTTTGGGGGAGGATTAAAGTGGTAACTGAGGCAGGCATTAAGAAAAAACACATTTTTGCAGCTTGGATTTCCAAATTTTTGTTAAATATTATACATTCAGAGCACAGTTAAAAAGGTTTCATTGCCACTTTCACTGTCTTTTCAAACGCTGTTTTTACAGAAAATGTCAGTATTTTAAAGCACTCCTTGTTAAAATTATATTGAAAACAGAAAGTATCGGAGTGTTTTTTACCCCGCTTTAAACCCAAGGCTATTTCTGTAAACAAAATATGTTGTTTTTTCTGGAAGGTTTGAGGAAAATACCATTTTATGACAAATGCATTTGACAAAAGGCATACACAGTCAAATCGCTGAAATGCGCCCGCAGACGAAGGCTCAGCCAAGATTAATTTCATGTTTCAGTCCGAAATGTATCAGAGAAGAATTTTTACTCTTGCAGCTGCTGGAGATCTGCAGCAGAAAGATGCCACTTGGGTTTAAAGATGTTACTCCAAAGGTACGTTCCTTGGTGGCAGGAGAATTGCCATGGGTTTGGTGCTTGCCTAGAAGGAAGGGATCCCAATTCCGAAAAGGGTTTCTGTGTTGCAGTGACAGTAAATGGTCTTGACAGGTAATGCATATTTATGTTTATGAGTCAGACGGGATCATTTTGATCTAAGTTGTTTCCTTGTATAACACAAGCCATAACTCTTTCAATTCAGTCATTCTGCTCCTGTGAGTGCATTACTGATCTCTTAATATAAGGTGAGTTGATTGCATCTCTGCATGTGGTTAATTGTCTTCCCTGTTGAATATTTGGGTTTTATTTATAATCTGAATTTATCTTGTTTCAAATAACAGCTCCTACATTTGATTATTTCATTGGACCTTGAATTGTGTATGATATCAAGCCATCATATATCAGCAATCTGTTCTCTTAGGAGTGGAAAAATCTTAACACATCCATATAAGACCTTGATTAAGTTCCTCGCTAATCTCTTCAACATATTCAATGCATTTCACACTCTGAGGAAGCTGAATTACTGTTTTCTAAGCCCTTTCTAGTGATCTAATTTATTTTTTTTCAGTGTGGATTTTAGAAGTGCTTCCACTGACACCACACTTTATCTCTGTATTGCTAATAGTTGTTTGCTGTTTGACATCTCCAGTGATTATATTTATCACCATGTTTCAGTCTGACTCGACAAACTGTGCTGACTGAAGATCAGGGCAGAGCAGATGTGCTCTGCACTTCAGGTTAATTCCCCCAGTCCTATATTAGCACGAGCACTGAACACATTTATGATACATTAAATGTTTTCACACCCTTCAGCTTTATCATCTTCGTGACAGTCCTGTGAGGTGAGGCAATACTGGCACCCAGTTTTAGTAAGACAGAACAGAGACCCAAGCAAAGTAGGAGCAAAAATCATAATCCTTGAGAGGCATTTAAGTAGGTAAGAGGCATCATATTGGAAAATTTAGCATAAAGGACTGGCAATTTCCTTGTGGAGAATTCGTATGTGTGTCTCAAGCCCACAGTATCACCCAAAGGGGAGAGCAGGAGCAATCAGAGTAGTAACAAATGGTACTGAGAATCAGGCAAAAATGTTCCTGGGCTGTGGGATTCAAGATCCCTCTTTGCTTCCCATAGGTCCACGTGTCAGCCAAGGTGGGAAATCACATTAGGGCTGGACATGGGCTCACATTACCCCACCTTCCTGCATCCCCTTTGTTCTCTTGGGTGCCTTTAGTCCCTGGGAAGCAAACATTGCACCATGGAGCATGAGAGAACCGCAGTATAATTAGTGTAAACGAGAACAGGAAACTCGGTTTGTGTACGGACATCAGTTTACTTTTAGCTAAATCCTCCACAAAAGAGGGGTCTGAAACCCCACATGGAGGACAAGTAGAGTTTGAAGGGAGTTGCTGCATTGCAAATTCATTTTTCTCGTAGGTGTTTCCAGTCTCCAAGTCACTCATATCACCCAAAATTTTCTTCACTGAACGCGCTTATAACACTCCAACACTCCCCCCTAACAGAATGGCCTGGGGACATCTTGATATCTCTAAAGAACTCCTTCCTCTGTTGATTTTGGATATTCTCTTCCCTGACCTCCATTCCCTTCCCTGATATGGGTCCTACTCATCTTCCAGTCTTACAGTGGCAGAATCAAATGTTTGCAACACTTTGACTAAAGCAGCCAAATGGTATTTCAGTGTTTGATGAGGACATTTGAATTGATAAGGGGTATGTTAGTAAGATTTTCAGATGGTACAATTCAGTTTTCACCCTTTGAAGGTTCAGTTCAATGAGTCATGTGACTCTGGGCAGAAGTAATTTACAGTAACATCACAGGTACTTTGGTCATGTTGAATTCTTCTCTTTAACACAGATATTCTGTAGGAGATTTAAGAAAAAAACAATCATCAAAACAATGCATTTTCTAGCCTGAAACTATGATTCAGGTTGGGAAAAAATATTGCATATATTACTTATTTAATTCAGTTTTTTCATTCAGCTACTGTTTATACTTCTGTTGGAATAATCACAATTCACTGATGAGCTTGTCAGAGGATTGTTTAGACTAGTTCAAGGTCATAAAACAAAAAGTCAGGTGGAGTCATCATAGTGAGGGAATGCAGAATGAATATCATAATGAATTTCATGTAAGGCAAATAAAGCTGAAAAATAAACGGATTCTGAAATAAATTTTTGCTTTTAGAAAGGAATAAGCACAGATCTACCCAGTGGCCATAGGTTTATTTATTTTCAGTAGATAAAATTGCATAGAAATCTACCCACATGCACACAGACATATCCATGATGCAAAAATAGCTTTAACACCTTCAGTAAATTCCTTTATTTTATTTACAACCCCCTCTCTGTTACAGAGAATATCAGAGTAACCTCTAGAATGTTTGTGTATGAAATGTCAAGTAGCTCTGAGAAAACAGTGAGGAAGGAACAACTTAAAAATATTCATATCCTTGAATACAAAGATAATGAAGAACAGATAAGTCTCCAGTAGGACTGTAAGGCATAAATAAACCATAATAGACTCATAGAATGAGACACTAAAGATGATCCAGTTCCACCCCTCTGTCATGGGCAGGGACACCTTCCACTAGCCCAGGTTGCTCCAAGCCCCATCCAACCTGGCCTTGGACACTTCCAGGGATGGGGCAACCACAGCTTCTCTGGGCATCCTGTGCCAGGGCCTCCCCCCCCTCCCAGGGAAGGATTTCTTGCTTATTCCAGCCACGCTGGAATGCCTGGAATTCCTTTGTGCTGCTCTTCAGATGCTCTCCTGCTGACCTGCAGCCCCTCTCTGGGCTCTGGGCATCTCTTGCTTGCACTGGCATCAAATTGGTAGGAGTGGAAGGATTGAGGTTCCTCTCCCCTGGAAACCTTCAGAATTCCTCATGAAGAGTCTCTCACTATTCTAAAAGCATCTCCTCCAGATTTGGGGAAACAAATTAATTTATAGGACCTTTTTGGAAAGCTTTAGCAAGAATGGTGTGATTTGAATGTGTAAGTTCAACATTCTGAACAGTTGCAGCTGAAAATGCAGTAGTTTTTGTTTACTTTATCCAATCCATTTAGTTTAAAAAAGAAAAAATAGTTTATTTTGAAGAATTGTAAATAGAATTTAAAATACTACTTTCGCTTGATTATTTTTTAAATATTAAATAGCAAGATAATAAAATATTCTGATTTTCTGTAGAAAATATTTTAGATACTGCATTATTAAATGTATGAATGTATGTATAATGAACTACATTGCTTTATTAATTCAAGGAAGAAAGTAAATAATTATAAAATATTTAAATCTTTTTCTGACTCTAATTTACAATCAAAGCTTATTTTCATTTGCAAAAATTTCGATTTTGTTACTATGGCTCAATCATAGGATATTCTGGCAATTAAATCATCTATGACCCTATGAACATATTTATTTGCAAATAATTAACTCTGCTTCATTAACTTGAAAGCTGTTGTTGCTTGGATTCCAGAGGATGCAGGATGTATTCTAGTTCTGTATATGATCTATATTTTAGCACTGGAATGAATTTTCCTGAGAGGTTGTGGAGTCTCCCTTACTGCAGATATTCCAGAAACATCTGGACACAATCCTGTGCCATGAGCTCTGGCATGACCCTGCTTGAGCAGGGGGGTTGGACCAGGTGATCCTCTGTGGTCCCTTCCAACCTCACCCATCCTGTGATTCTGTGAACATAATAATTTAAAAAAAAAAATAATTAATATATTAATATATTCCAAAGAGTGGCACTAATCTTAACTCATTCTGATTTTAAACCAGTCTATATTTAGCTGGTAATAAGATATTAGAATGCTCTTGTCAGTGGTTATGATCTCATCTTAGCCGGGCACTGAGCAGCCTGTTAAATGATTTACAAAGAGCAGAAAAGCCATGAGGCCTGGCTGGGAAAAGGAGAAGGAAGGGTTGATGAAAGCTTTAGGGTTCAATTCTCCATGGTCTCTGAGATATGATGCTAATTCAATATAGTACAAATTACTATTCAAATTCATTAGCATCGCACTAAGCAATATGCAATCACAGCCAAGTTCACAATTAGCATTAATGATATTCTCAAAGTGGGAAGAAAAAAAATCAGGGATTGAGTTTCACGCTACAGACAAGATAATACAAGGAAAATAATGCCAGGGATTAGTGTCTGAGATGGGAATTTATTTCCAATGTGTTTACAAGTCCCAGAGCATGAGGAACCTGAAGTTAACACCCAGATGAGACATCTCTACCTCCAAATCTTCACTTCCAGCTGCTCCCAATTTCACCTGGTTCCTTGGTAGATACAGTCTAAGTGGAACTGAGGGCAAACCTGGACTTCCTCCAAATTGCCTTTCCCTTGTCTTATAGCCCAGTTCCTCACCACATCTTTGTTGGGAGCTTTTTGCACAAAAATACTCTGTTCTGGATATTTCTGCTCTGACTGCGAGGAGAGTCTGACACAATTTCCCAGAGATTAAACAGTGAGTTTTAGTTACCTGCAGTTGGTGAAAAGTATTTCTCATCCATTAAAAAATTTTTCATAGCTCTTTGAGATGCAACAGATCATGGCTTAGATTTCCAGAAATTATTCTTGTCTTGGTCACCACACCACAAAATTCCCCTGCGTGGCACCTGGAGAGGCAGTCACTGTATTTGCAGGCTAAAGTTCTTACAAGGCTTTTGTAACTTATTACAAGATGCATTTTTTTTTTTTTTTTTTACATAATCAGTGAGAGACACTGCAATTTAGATTAGTGTTGGGCATCCTAAACAACCTCCCCTGAGAGCTGTAAAGCTCAAAACCAAGGAGATCTCACCTTATAACAAGGACTGTCACTGGTATCCAGCTCAATTTAGTGATGAGGTGGTTTGGAGGCTTCATTAGGTAGGTGGAAACACAAAATCAGGGTTGATTGTTGGTGGCAAATATGATAAAGCCTCTTATGAGGTGGAAGACATTAGTTCACAGAAGTAACAATTTCAAAGAACAGTACTAGGCCATGAGAAAAATATAAACCCCTAATTCCTGCACTGCAATGCCAAAATTCAGATCAGATGTCACTTAACCAAAGATATCAGTGGCTGCACTATACATTCAATTAATTCAATACTGTTGTATATTAAATTACTAAGTGTGGCACCATATTTATGCTTTTCCATGTCTTGAAAAATGCAAATACTTTGCTACTAACATAGTAAGTGATTCTTTGCTGTTCTCAGCAGTGATGAATTCACTGAAGATACTCCCTTTATTGACAGGTCTCAAAATGTGACTTTCCTTACACTGTGATATGCAATTCTATATGTGTGTGTGTGTGATCCTTTTTTTTTCCATTTTAATAATTATTGAATTAATTAATTAAAGTATTAAAAAAAGGTAAAAAGAAGAATTCCTAGGTGAATATCTCAAATGCAGAATTTCTGTGGACATCTACAAGCAGTTACCAGGAAAATTGTTAAAACTTGTGATATAGAACATTTTTTTCTGAATAATCTAAACTAATATTTAATTTTAATTTCATAAACCTACTATTTCATTATTTTGAAAATGCCAAACACTGATATTCCTTTGCAGAGCTCCCACCTCTCCTTCTGTCTGAGAAGTCATTGTTTTGGGAAAAGTTTCTTAGTCACGAGGCCACTTTTTATCTTCAGTACATCAAAAGACTTGTGTTGGCAAAAAAACCCAAAAAACTTATCCCAATGATTCAATCCATCTTCATGGCTTCTTGCTAAGAAGATGAACTGAGAAATCAATTTTCTGAGCATCTTTTTCAGATCTATTCACCCTCACCCCCTTCCTTTAGTAAAACGCTCACCTCTGTTTAGAATGGACTGAATCACTCTCCAGGAATGTAATTTTTTATCTCAATATGCCTTGGACTTAGTTTAATATTCATAGAAAATCATAGAAATCCAATAGTAGAAACTTAGATTCATGGATGCAGCTGTCTGGAAGGAGAACTCAAAAGACCATCTTTTCCATATTTCTGACCCAAGGCTGGGTCAAACTTTATCTAAATCATTCTTGACATATGATTGACTATCCCATTCTTAAAATGCGCAGCGAGGGCAGAAGGAGATTTCATGCTCACAAAAGCATGGAGTGCAAGGGGTGACTACCTTGACTGGCTAAAGGGTTTTTTCTTGGTTTTTAATTTAATAAACATTTATTGAACCAAATTGTCTGCAACCAGAATTCCAGGTACAATGACAATCTGTGTTATGCAGATGGATAGAAACTTGCCCAAACACACCCTGTCCTGAGAAGTGCCCTGGATTTTCAAGTGTACACTGGGCTTCCACTACAAGACAATTTATTGAGGATTGAGCAAGAAAAAGATGAATATATGTTTTTATCTGTATGAACTGTTTATAAATCTGTTTTTCTTACATATTAAGAAACACAATTATTATTATCAATCTATTGTTCCTATAGAAGCATGACAATATAGATGATATTCTCTGGATGTCATCCTGCTTTTCCATGTTGAATGGGTGCTGTCACTAACATCAGCACCTGAAAACCAAATGGCATCTCTTGTTTGTACTTGGCACTGGTGAGGCTGCACCTTGAATTCTGTGTTCAGCTTTGGGCCCTCACTGTGAGAAAGACTTTGAGGTGCTGGAACATGACAAGAGAAGGACAACAGAGATGGGGAAAGGGCTGGAAAAGGGTTTTATGAGGTGCAGCTGGGAACGTTTAGCCTGGAGAAAATGAGGCTGAGGGGAAGTAGGTACCAGACGGTTCTCTCAAGCAATAAGTGATAGTACAAGAGGAAACGGTCTCAAGTTGCACCAGGGGAGGTTTAGATTGGATATTAAGAAAGAATAATTCATTGAAAGCATTGTCAAGCATTGGAACAGGTTGCTCAGGGCAGTGGGAGAATCATCATCCCTGGAGGTTTTCAAAAGACGTGCAGTAGGACATTCTGGGACATGGTTTAGTGGTGGACTTCACAGGATTAGTTTTACATTTGGACCAGACAATCTTAAATGTCTTTTCCAACATAAATGATTCTGTGATTCTATGATTTTGTTTCCTTAGAAGTTCCTAGCTGTGGGTCTTTAGTCTTACAGCTCACTGGAAATTGGGATCCTGTCAGCACTAGGTAGAGATATTGCCTGACCAAACACTGGAAACCTTCAAGGATGGATTTTGTTCACGCTGAGAAGTGTCTGTCTTAGCCATAAGGGTCTTCTGCTGAAATTCCCAGACTTCCTACATAATGGGACACTTGTTCCATAGCTTTCTTTGCAAATCTTCTAACTCTCTTGCTTTATTTCCTATTGAAGTTTCGGTCAGGAATCCTAACCTGTGCTCCTAAATTTGCTCCTGGCTCTTTTGTTTGCCTCCCCAGACTTCCATCCTATCAACTCAATCACCTCATGTTCACTGTTGTGGCCACATTTGCCAGCGGTTCTTCCCAGCTGAAGAACAGCACCACCCTTGACTGGACCCTCTGACATTTGTATAAATAAACTCTGATCAACACCATCCAGAAACTCCCTGCACGGGCTCCCAGTGCCTCTCTATCAGATGGCTGGATGTGTGCAAAGCCCGTGCTCCAAGGCTGGGAGAGCTTGGCAGTGTTTGGGACAAGGCTCTTGCAGTTCCGACAGCTGCCTGTGTCTCACAGTTCTTCTCTGGAGAAATGAAACTCTTTGTACTTCACAGACTCTGCTTACTTCAAGTGCCTCATCCAATTTGAGACAGACAAAATATCTGGAATATCAGTAGAACGATTCTTTCCTTCTGACTTCACATCATTCATCTTCTTATACTTTTCTTAAAGGGAAAAATATGGCATTTCAGCATCACTCTTTACCCATAGGAAAGAGCTTGGGAATAGAAGCTGTGAATCAATGGGTGTGAGGAGACCTATTCACACACATGCAATTTAGTTTTTCTCCTCTCCCTTTCTTGACTTTTAAGTTTATGTATTTGCTTTCCTCAGATTTAATGTTCTTGCTTCACTGTATTTCATTTCCTTATGGAAGAATCTATATCTATCTGGGATTTAAACTAAGAAAGACAATAAAATTGAGAGAGTCATTAGAAACTTCACATATATATACAAACTTGCATATGATATATTTGCAATCTCTGCTGTATATATACCAGAATATAATACTGGTGTTTCTCTGATCTGATTTTATTCTAGACAGGATGAAAGAGGCTCCAAAACTTTGCCTAAGTCCATAGGAAGTCCTGTCTCACTACTGGAGCTACAACAATTGGAAGAACAGTTGACAGTAAAATTATTTCATTAACATCACAAGGAGAAATGCACCAAACAGGAGGATCTTCAGTCTTCATATACCTGAGGTCAGAAGTTTTGGAATCATTCCTTTCTGATTTCCAAAATGAGAGATAAGTAGCAATGAAAACACAGTGGTTATCACATAAATGATTTTAAAGAATTAATCACGATATGCTCTAATTACTACCCTTTTATCTGTCCTTACTTGCACTTTAGCTTGAGGCTTTTGGCAGATGAAATCAAGTGAATGGAGAAGTATATTTTAGCTAACAAGCTTCCTAGTCTAAAAATTCCTCTTGAGTGCGTGATTCGAGCACATTAGGAAACAGAGAGAGAAAAGGAGAGAAAGGAAATGAAAGACAATTGCCTTGCTAATTTAATCCTTTTGGTACACAATTAGCACACATCAGACTGGTCGAGAGGAGACTGCCCTGCAGGCCAGGCTTCTGCAGGGCGATGTGCTTGTGGAGCTGTCCAGGGTTCTGCTCCCACGCCGGGGAAGCTCCACAGGGTTTGCACTGACAGCTTTGCCAGAAAGCAGCTGACAAGGAGGTGCCACTCGACATTTCGCCTTCCTGGGATGGCTTCTGGCATCTCCTAAAGAACAGCCAAAATGTGTTGCTCTAGAACCCTCTCTCATCTTCATGATGACGTGCCAGGTTAGGGGGCTGGCAGGGTGAATGCTGAGTGAGGTTTATTCATTCTCTCTGTTTTGGGTAGGTATGGAATAATTAAAAAAAAAAAATACAAATTCACACCTCCAGCCTTTCGTGCATTGTAGCAGCAGAGTAGAAAAATTGATGAATGACTGCTGGAAGCACATCCTCACATCTTTCAGGCTAGAGACAGTAGTCTGGACAGCGGAATCCTGTGTGGAATTGCAAACAGCTGGTTGATGTGAGTCGCTGCTGTGCTCAAAGATCAACTGCTACTTAGATTTGGGGTCAGAAGAGAATGTGAGTGTTCCCTCCAGGCTAAATTGGCAGGCGGGATTGTTTGTTTGCTTTTGTGCCTTCCTCCGCAGGCAACGCATTGTCATCTCTCACTAATCACTTTTTTTTCTCTTGAATTGTCTAATTGATTAACAGAATTAAGTTGTCACAGCAATTTATTCTTTAGCCTGGAGTTTGCTGCTTCTGCTTCAAGCCTAAAAAAGGGAACGTGCAGGAAACCTTTTCCCTATCTGATGTTCTTATATAAGATTTCGCCTTACCCCACACGTTCAACTTTGCTGGGATATGGTACCACAGACCCCTGATACACTGCACCTCAAAATGGATTGCACCGCTAAAATTAGTCAAAATAAATTCCAAAGTCTACATCTGAACAGCCAGCTCCATTCCTTTTACGGAGCCAGCGGATGGGAACAGACGTGGCACATCTGATCTATTTTAGACATCAGATATATCACATCCCAGAAATATCTGTTTCTTGCTCTTGATTCCTTTAGTTCTGGGAAAAGAATATAAATCTGGGTTTGTAGCTCAGGAATACACAATTGTATTTAAGCAGAAAAAAAAGTGCCATTCCTCATTTGCAAGTATTTTTACCTTATTAACAACTTATTCTGTTGATTTATTTTACATATAAGGCAATAATCAATTGAGACATTCAGCAGCTGCTGAAATAGAGCAGTGAGTTCTGGAAAGAGAAAAAGCCCATGTTTTTCTTACCAGGCATATGAACCATGTTGAATCAGTTGTTTCTGTCAAAGATAATGGTATTTCTTCAAATACAGTACCAGGGTGAAAGGACTGTTGTAGGAAAAGTGGATGGAAAGGATTTTGATAATTTATTTTCAATATCATGGAAACATCCAACTTTTGGGCACTAATGGCAAGATTTTCAGTATCCAGACACCTTGAAAGTAATGTTTCTGGTGCTTGAAGGTGGATTGGGGGACCAAGGCATTTATACATCATAGTAAATTGATTGTAATGAGACCTTACATCATAACAACAACGATAATAATACCAGGGAGGAGAAGGAGAAGGAGAAGGAGAAGGAGAAGGAGAAGGAGAAGGAGAAGGAGAAGGAGAAGGAGAAGGAGAAGGAGAAGGAGAAGGAGAAGGAGAAGGAGAAGGAGAAGGAGGAGGAAGAGGAGGAGGTGGAGGAGGAGAATTTTTATTTCAATAGCAAAAATGAAGAGTACGAAAATAACAGGCTAACACTTTTAGAGGAAAGAAATGTGAGCAATATGAATTAATTGCTTTGGGAATTCAGTTATCAGAAAATATTGACAGATTCATTTTCCTTAAACCACTTTAGTAACCATAAGGCATCTTCAAAACATAAATTGGGATGAATCTCATGATAATAAAATCACTGAGTCTAAGCACAAGTGTAGTGAAGAGCAGAATAACAACGAGAGAAATCTACCTGATTTTCTGCCTTTAGAATTAGAAGTGTTCTCCTTTTGTTTTTCGTACATGTCAGATAGGCAAGATGTCTGATGTCATGGAACACTAACAATTCTTTCTGGAAGCACCCGGAAGCTATTTTTACGTGCCACCTACCATCTCAATATCTCAGATTAAATAAATTACTGCTCTAAAAGTTTATCACAATATATTGTACTTCTCACAAATCTAAAGGGGAAAAAACCCACCACTGGTAGCAACAACAGTAAAAAATGTAACATAACCTTCTGTAAATAAGCAAATCTCTCTGATTCCTGAATGTAAAAATCTAGAAGTTACTTGTCTGCATGAAGGATAGAGCTGCAGAAAACTCATCTTTGTTTTTTCAGTACATTATTCTTATTATTAGTTCCTGATCTGAAGCTGCATTCCTAAAGGCATTTTCTTGGATAAAGAATTATCTTCGGTTGGAGATAATATCTGAAATTGTAGGCAAAAGGTCTCAATTCAGAACAGAAACACTCTTTAGAAAATGAGTGAATGCCAAAATTCCCCAGTTGAAGGGAAACATGAGAAACTCTTTCAGTGCCTTTTTGATATGCTGGTCCCATCAAAGACCCCAGCACAATAATGCTGGGATCAAAATCGAAGACATGGATGGATTTCACACTCCTTCTGAAACTCAGGTCTCTATAAATTGCTTTACATTACATATTAACAAAATATAAAAAATAATCAGAAACACACCAAATCCTCAGTCCTTTGAAAATCTTCAATATGACCTTCACACACCCAGCTGATAAATTGCAGTTTTGGCAAAGAGAGGTTTGTCACTACCGTGATCATTGTTTAAACACCTAAAAAAATACCCAGTATATTTTTGGGTGTCCTAATTACCCAAATTGACAACTGACATGATTGTTTTAAACTTGCCCATCTCCAAAGTGATATAGGAGACACAGCCTCAAATGAGTACATTAATGAGTCAGGGAAAAAAAAATCACAACAAAAACAAACCAACAAAAAAACCAAAGAAAGAAAATAGTGGAAATAGTCAAAAAGGACTAAAGAAAACTGAACTTACTGACTAGATGTCCATGTGCTGTGGTGGGAGGGTTGACACCTCACACAGGTGGAAGTAACTTCTCTAATACACCTGAATTTAGATGTCTTAAGGTGGATTCCAGACACCAGGCTGTCCATGATATCTCCACTGGGATATCAAACGTGACAGTGGATCCTCAAGAGACCCGCTCCTTCCTGGAGCAGTGTGACACCTCAGCATGCTCCAAATAGCGCCAGGTTAGCTGAGAGTCTCCCATGGTCCCTAAATCTTGGAAATGCTTCTCCTGTACTATTCCAACCTCTGTTTTCTTAGATTATTTGCCTTTATGAGGAAGGATTTTATGTTATTATCAACCTTCCTTTCTTGGGTGAATCTGTGGGTCTTGGCATAAATTTAGTATTGCGTGAATGAGGCAATGCAAAGGATCTGAAAGAGAAAATCACATCAATTTTAGTGTGCAATAAGAATGTATTTTATAATATTTTATTATTATAATTATACTGTTATAAAGCATTATAATAGATGAGTATTTGACAGAGAAGGAAGGAGGTGAGCTCTCCAAATTCTGATCAATAGAAACACACTTAGAAAGAAGGAGAGAAAGGGCATTTTCAATATTACTAATTTACTTATTTCCACCACTGCCTAGGGAAATGTGCATGACTCAAAATGGGGACCTTCATGAGCATTTCCAAGCCTGCAGAGTCTCTGAAATAAGGCAGCTTTGAGGACATCTTTTTGCTGTAGCAAAACTTTAACCTCAAAGGATCTTTTTGATCTTTTTTTGGGGGAGGAGATTCTTCCAACTAATTTATGATGACATTAGAGGATAACAACATGCACAGTAATGAATTCTCTTCAGCCTTTGGGCTCTAGCTGTGTTTTACTGTCTCCAGAAAAACAAAAATGGATGTTTGGAAATATTCAGTATTTGTATTCTAATTGCCCCCCGAGAATCCTGTTTTGTAAAGAATGCAGCTTGTAATGGTATGAGGGAAAAAAAGAGTGATGCTTCTAAGCTAAGTTCTTACAAGCATGAGAAGCAAAGTTCAACAGCAGCAGTGAAGTTCCTAAACACTGAAGACAATTAGATTTATTCCTATTTTGGGTGAGCATTCAGGAGAAACACATAGAAAATGTTCATGAGACCTGGACAGGACAAGAGGAAATGAAGGATGGGATGTAAAAGATGGGACAGACCCTCTTTTCATGAGGAAGAATCATGGCTTGCAGGAATTTTACAGGACTTCTTGACTAAATTAAGTAACTCTACACTAATGAAAGGGTTTGAAAGGGAATCAGACATGATAAGACTCTCAGATTGCAGAGGTGACCTATATCCTTCCTCTACCCTATAAAGCAAGTAAAAGGTAATTAGAAAGGAATAAGATTGCACTGTCTTTAAACCTGTTTTCTAGTTTGGTTTAAAAGCTTTGCCTTTGACCTCTCATGAAGGCATGATAAGTGTCCTGAAGAACTAAAAATAGCCATTTGTTTCAACATAGCTCTTGTGATTTAAAGCACTACTGGTCCTGTGCCCCATATTTTTTCCTGCCCTT
Source organism: Sclerurus mexicanus (assembly GCA_013396755.1). Lineage (NCBI taxonomy): Eukaryota > Metazoa > Chordata > Aves > Passeriformes > Furnariidae > Sclerurus > Sclerurus mexicanus. The sequence goes on along the minus strand of VWZF01004605.1, from coordinate 493,492 downwards.
GACTACATGATGTTATAAAGGATTTACATACTGTTACAAGCACTGGGAAGAAGGTAAAAAGGAGTGTGAAACAGAACAGACTTCACATTTTATCATGCTACCTCTGGCCCAAATAACCAGCTTGTCTAAGAACTCGACTTCAGAGAGAGATAAAAGTATTCCTGTTTAACCAGTTTCTATTTCTTTTAAAAGGGTTGCAATGTATTAGTAGAGATGGAATAGATTTTCCCTGTCCTTTAATAGAGTGGAATGGATTATCCCACTCCAGAGGCCAGACAAGGCTCCAAATCGCAAAAAAGTAGCGTTTGACATTTTCCTTACCCTTCTTCTTCCACAGGAAAAGTTGGAAGTGCAATTGGGGTCTTGCCTAGTGAAGCTGCCTTGCTGATAAGTAGCAGTTCATAAGGACAGAGTTTAGGGACCAAGGTAATCTCATTGATCCATACAAACCACCCTGTGGCATTTCACAAACTTCTCTCCAATTTTTCAATTTCACTAGGACATGTCTTTAGCTGTGGTGGGAAACACTTCCATAGCCGTATTTCCCTTGGTTCCCAAGCCACAGCAAAATGATCTTTGGTGTTGAGAGTGTGCAACAAAAATCACTCTGTTTTTAAAGATTCTCAGACTAGATCGTATATTTCAACATAACTTGTATTTCTTGCTGTCTCTGAGCCATGAAGCTCCAAATTAGATTAAATTAGATTTTGATCTGCATCTCACAAAGTATCCAGCTTCCAATACACTGACCAAATATCTGATCTATAAGACTGTTTATTTCCACTACAGAGGGTAAAAATCATGATGGATTAATATAATCATGCAAATATGAGACCTAAAAGAATCATGGAATCACAGAAGGTTTTGGGTTGGCAGGGACCTTAAAAATCATCTCATTCCAACCCCTCTGCCATGAGAAGGAACATTTTCCACTAGATCAAGTTGCTTAAAACCCCATCCAACCTGGCCTTGGACACTTCCAGGGGTTTAAAATATCTGAGTATACGTATTGGTGCACATGCTTATGGTTTTACGTATTCAGTTTGGGACCACTAAGGTGCACTCATTCCTAATGTAAGACAGGACAACTTGTCCACATATCTGCAGGTCCTCAGGAACACTTCAGGAAAAAATGTTTCCATCCCAAATACTGTATTTTGAGTGAGTCTGTGATCCTTTGAAGACTCATTTCTGATATTGTTCGTGAGAAATGACCTGACCCACTGTAACTTATGGTATATATGGGTCAATGGCATTACCGCATGGGCTGAGGAGACACAGCTGGGTGTCACAATGACCCATGGCACAGGGGGAAGGTCCCCTGTGTTGGTAAACCAGTATGGAAACCTTCCCACTGCTGCAGAAACTCCTGACATTTGGTTGTTATTTGGCAGACAAGGCAGGGAAGGGAGGACAACACAAAGGGCAAGTGAAAAGAAGAAATAAAGCACTAAAAAAGACCTGAAAGAAATTTCATGTTCTTCTTGGTGGGTTATATGATTAAGGGCTAATCTCTCCACACACAGAGACCCAGGGAGGTTGAGGATGACTCCTTGTAACCCAAACAATGAATCCACTCCAGGTGGATGAGTCAGCCAAAAAAACACCTTCTCAGGAATGACCTGAATACTGGAGGTGTTGTTGTCTGAAGGAGGTTAGGAATTTCTATGGGATGCAGAGGAGAAAGAATTTGGAGATTGTTTAAAAGTTACTGCAGGAGGTTTCAAGAAGAATGCTGGAATGTGCAAGACTGTGGATGGGATGTTAAGCCAGACTAAAGGCAGAAGAAGGAAGGGATCAAGATGGACAAGGAAGAAACAAGGAGTGGGAAAATAGAGGTAAAAGAGTTATGGGCAAACTGGTTGCTGGTAATTATGTCTGTCTGGCTGAGTCTTTCTCTTCACTCTAATCTATCCTGTCTTATTCCTGAATCCTGTTACTATTTCCTGTGCTGGTGAACTCACTGTTCTGAGCCAGCAAATAAATGCGATTTGCTGCAAGCCAGGCTGGCTGTGAGCAGGATGGGAGGTCTGGTGCCAGCTGCTACACTGGGGCCACTGGGGGTTTGAAAGTCCTGGTACAAGCCTCAGGCAAGGACTGGGACCTCAGGGCCAGCTGCTGCATGAACTGTCTCAGTCCAGCTGCTGGAAAAACCTCCACTGTCTGTATTTCTGTAGCAACTTCAATCCCAGTTGGCTGGGAAGGAAGAAGACAATGTGGTTGTGCTGTTAGTTTATGTGAGGGCTGTGTGTATTCATGGGGTTCTGGCAAAGCTGCTGCTCTCTATGTTCATCTTTGTAGTTGGTTGTGTGTGTTTGTTTGTGTTATATGTATTTGTTCGTGTTGTGTGTTCTTTTAGCGGATAGATTTTCAACTTTGTTGCTGCTGGACCTGGTGCTGCAGGCACAGCAGCCTTGCAGTTGGATGAGATGAACCCACTTGGTCCTGAATCCCACTTATTTTGGCCACCTTTATCTTCACAAAATACAGGAGACAAGATGAATAGACAGATGATTAACCCAAGATACACAATTGTTCCATGTGCATCACAACTTTAATCTGAAAAAAAAAAAAAAGTAGGTTTAGATTAGATATTAGGAAGAAATTCTTCCTTGTGAGGGTGGGCAGACCCTGGCACAGGTTGCCCAGAGAAGCTGTGGCTGCTCCATCCCTGGAAGTGTTCAAGGCCAGGTTGGACGGGGCTTGGAGCAACCTGGGGCAGTGGAAGGTGTCCCTGCCCATGGCGGGGGGTTGGAATGAGATGATCTTTAGGGTCTCTCCTAACCCATTCTGTCATTCTATCATTCTATCACAACCATCTGATGTCCTGATTGCTGTGACCCAGACTCACATTGTCATGAGTTGGAAATGCTCACTGTTTTTCGTTGGAGAATCAAACTCAGCAAGATCAAAGGCCAAATCTTCCACAGAGGGCCTATGCTGAAGGAATCAAGGGTTGTCCACGGATACAAGGCATTACCACAATGATTTTGTTCTGCACTCATGGCTGCAATGTAGCAGGTACTGATTGGAACCATCTTCCAAAGCAGAAAGTTGTCCTGGTTTTCTTTTTTTCAGGGCAACATTTATAGGCGCTTTACATCATCCCTTCTCTATTAGCCACTTTTTGCTTTACTGTCCCCCTTGTTTTATTGCTGTATCTCTGATGCTGTATGAAATCCATTTTGCAAGGCTTTAAAAGGCAGTTAAAAGGTGAAACATAATTTATTCCACCACCACCAGAGGCAAGTAACTGGACAATACACATCCCTAGTGACGATCATCACATTCTGGGAGTGTTAATGTCATGCCTTTGCCTACTTTTAATATGATTATCTAATTGGTTTTCTTTTACATTTGGCAATAAAAGCCAGTCTAAATATTTTTAATAAAATTTCCACCCAGTCATTGACCTTTCCATTGATTTTGAAGAGCTTTTGCCCCACAATAAACCAGGGAACGTGGCAGAGATATAAATGGCTTGTTTTACCTTTGTCATTGGGTTTTATTTGCCTGTGGAAAAGAGCTTTTACATACTGCTTCGTCCTCTCTATCTTCCCCCACAAAGGATTAAATCTTATATTTTCTGCAGGAACACTTTCAGAACAAGGTCTTCTTCACTTAAGTTGCACGTTTTAAGTTTAACATGCCTAATCTTGGCTGTCAGCAATTTTGCAGACTTCTAGCGAGGCTGGATTTGCTTTCACCTAGCTTTACTCTCTAAAAGCTGAATACTTAATCTGAGCCAGATGTCTAAACTGCGTGTGTATTTATCAGAGACATCACAGCTCTGACTCTGAATGGGATGAAGCACCTTCTGATGTGGAATCTGTCAGTCCCGCACGTACAGAGGGAGCCCAGATCATCAGCTTGGATTAAACACATTACTTTTAGGCAGATACAATAAATGAAAAGGAATCAGTTTCCTGAGCAGAGCCCTGACAGCAGCAGCTGCAGCTCACCCAGGTTTATCCAAAACGATTTCAGCGCCCTACAAGGGGGTGGGGGAGAAGACATCGTGTACTTGGGAACTCATAATGTGCACAGAAGCAACAGCACACGTGAAAGGCAGAGTCTGTGTGATGTGGTGCCTGCAGGGAGAGACTGGGCTGGGCTCACCCCCTCCAGTTCTGAAGCCCAAGGTAACAAGCTGTGTAAGCATTTGTTGGGGCAAACAAATGGGGTTCGCAGCCTCAGTTCAGATCTGGGTGTCTGACCAGATCCAACATCCTGAGCTGGGAGCCAGCAGACACAGGGAAAGATAACTTGCTATCTCTTTCCTGTGCCTAAAATACATTTTCAGAGAAATAATTATAGAAATCTGTCTTTGTTCTTTCTTTCGTGCAGATAAAGGGAAGTTTAATCACTGAGAGTCTTAACAAAAACCCACATCCCAGTCCCCATTAAAAACATCTTTACAAGCTCTATGTGTTTTAAAGAAATAACACTTTTAAAGTTCACCTGATTAAATAGTGTGCTGGGTTGCTCTTCAGTGTCTGCTTAGAGCCAATTATGACAGCAAAACGTGTACCAGATTACAAGAAAGCAGTTTTCCAGTACTCCAAGTTGCTGTAATTTTAAACGGGACATCAGGTTCTAGATGATTTCTGCACAAATAAGTGGGATTTATCTGCCTTTTTCAAGTGGCTACTGGGCACCTTCATTAGCTTCACTTAGGCATGCAGCACTCAGAAAAATTCCTCTTTTTTAATGATAATAGAAAGTTATTTTTTTCTTTCTTTGAGTGCAGTGCTCACAGAGCAAGAGCAGAGCAATATGACAATTTTTTTTTCTCCTGGGTGGAATATCCAAAAGGTGCAATCACTTTCTAATGGAAGGAACTTATTTTCTTCATGAAGGTGAAGAGTCAAAATGTGTAGCTGCACTGCAATACCTCTGTTTGGAGAGGATATGTAGGTCATTCAGCTGGCTGAAGCATTTGAAGTCACATAAATTTCAGCAGTGACAGGGCACTGCACTTTGTAGACTCTAAATATAACCTTGTGCCTCAACATCCTTTGAAGACAATGGAGAGGGAAAGGCGTGTGAGAAGGTGATTCTTTTGACCCATTTAGACATCTGCATGAAGATAAAACACATCTGTCCTTAATACACCTACTTTTTTTCCTCCAACTATTACCGAAAATTAAAGTTTAGCTTCTTTTTATCACCAGACAGACAAAAAATAACAACTGGAAAAAATCATCTTCCCATTGAGTCTTCACATACACTGGGGCTATCAGTGAATCACAGAATCATCAAAGTTGGAAGAGACCTTCAAGATCATTTAGTGCAACTGTCCATGTATCACCACCACAATGACCCCTAAACCTTATCCCCAAGGGCCACACCTGGATGCTTCTTGAAAACTTCCAGAGATGGTGATGACTCCAACACCTCTGTGGGCAACCTATTCCAGTGCCTGACTGTTCTTCCAGTGATTTTGTTTATCTAATATGAACCCCTCTTGGTGCAACTAAAGACCGTAACCTCTTCTTCTTTCACTTGAGACATAGAAGAAAAGACCAATCCTCACCTCACTACACCCTCCTTTCAGGTAAGTTGTAGAGAGCAACAAGGTCCCCTCTGAGCCTCCTTTTCTCCACATTGAGCCCCCCCAGCTCCCTCAGCTGCTCCTCATCAGTCTTGTGCTCCAGACCCTTTCCCAGCTTTGTTGCCCTTCTCTGGACATGCTCCAGCCCCTCAATGTCTTTCTTGACATGAGGAGCCCAAAACTGAACACAGAATTCAAAGTGTGACTTCAGCAGTGCCCAGCACAGAGGGACAATCACTGCCCTCGTCCTGCTGGCCACACTATTGCTGATACAGCCCAGGTGCCATTGGCCTTCTTGCCCACACTGGGCATATTCCCCTGCTGTTAACCAGCACCCCTAAGTCCCTGGAAAAAAGTTAAAGATGGGCTGAGCCACAAGCCTTGCACACACAGCACCATATATTTAGGATGCACTAGGGCTTTGGAGGCGAGATTAATCCCTACTCACTTCATATTTCTCAGCAAGACAATGCCTGATTTCCAGGCTCTAAACAGGCACAGACATATCAGAGGGCCAGGGATGCAGAAGCTGAAGGCCTGACTGACTGCTCATTCTCACAGCTTATTGGCCTTAACTAAATGCCAAGGAGATTTGTTTTAAGATTTCGAGATTCTGCATCTTTGTCTTGCACATGATGCTTTCTAGTAATGTGTGTTCTGGGCCAGGCGATTCACAACACTGCTGCTGTTTGCTGAGAACAAGCATTTTTACTCAGATCTTATAATTGAAATTCAAGCTGCACGTGATGCAATTTGACATTAATTTCAGTTATTTGTGTCTGAGGTTTGCCCCATCCAACAAGAGCCGACAGTAAAGAAGAGCACTGGAAATGGAAATACACAGTGCCATTAGATGCAAGGCTTGATTTGTAAATCACTTAGATAGCAATAAAACTGGGGATGGAAATAAAAGTGGCAAAGCTCAGCTTTCTAAATGTTAAATAATTCAAGAGGGAAAGGGTGAGGGGGAAAAAGTACAGAGCAAGAGCTTTGTGTATGAAAACAATGGCAACTGAGCAAATCAGAAATTTCAAGCTCTGACTAAATGTAATTTCAGTTCAATTAAAGCATAACATCAAGATTGTGGGCTGCTAAAATCTGGTTTGAAGCATGTCATTGCTGTGTGCAGTTCTAAAAGTCTCAGAGCAAAACCTGAATGTAGGGAAGATATTCTCAGAAACTGTGCTGCAGGGCTCTTTACTGAGCAGAGCTACTTTGCAAAACTGGGCTGTGGGGACTGAGAGCCAGCAAAATTCAAGATGAATATTATTTCTTTTTCTCTTTTTTTTTTTTGTATTTTTTTATTTATTTCATTTTTATGTTTGAGAAGGTACCAGTGACAGCAAGTTAGCCAGAGGAACACATCCTTGAAGAAAGTATTTTTTGTCACCTGAACTTTACAAATTTCAAGTTGAGGAGTTTGTTGCTGTTACTTCCCTTTTGTTCTAAAGATAGACTGTGTTGCAATGACAAGTTCCTGATTTCAGCACAGGAACCGAGGAATGAAATTTTGTGGGTTTTGTCTAGCAAGATGCTACTGCAATGCAGGGTGGGAATGAGAAGAGAGTGTGAGCAACAAGAAAATGTAGACCAGGTTCAACAAAGCAGATGTTGACATCTGGTCCCCTGTCCTTTCCCCAGGAAAAACTAGAAACAGTGTTAAGCATCAAATGCTGCCCAAACAGCAAAACATTTCCTCCAATGCTCACAGTCTGTGAAAAAGCTGAGGAGTAGCATTATCTCAAGATCTTAAAATAAAGGCTTGGGAATGGAGGTAAAAGATAATATGTTACCCAACAGGGATCCCGTTCCTGTTATGGGCCCGTCCTGGAGGGCTCTAAAACTTGGCCTGATTTTTAACAACACGTGTAGTCAGAAGAGTTTCTTTTGAATTCCAAATTTAATAATTTCACAGAATCATAGAATCCTAGATTGGCCTGGGTTGGAAGGTGACTTAAAGCTCATCGGTCTCCAACTTCCTGCCATGGGCAGGACACCTTACACTATCCCAGGTTGCCCCAAACCCATCCAACCTGTCCTTGAACATTTCTGGGGATGCGTTATCCACAACTTCTCAGGGCAACTGCATGGGATGTGCCATCCCATCTGTCCTCTGGGTGCCTCAGAACTCTGCTGTGGGATACAAGGGACAAGTGAGGCAGAAAGACCTATGATATGGGAAGGACAGAGAAAGGAAGTACCTTTGGATGGCATCTTGAAAACTCAGGTGGCTGCTTCATGATTTGCACTGACATTTGTGTATGGATGATCCACACAACATTGCTGAGATTGTTAAGGAAAGTATCTCCAAAGACTATGAGTCTGACAGGTGGAACTGAATACATAATAGTATGCTTTGAATGGAGTCTGTCTTGTACCTGCCATTAGCAAACCTTCAAAACTTGAAGAAGGGCAGGTTTAGATTAAATATTGGGATGAAACTCTTCCCTGTGAGGGTGGTGAGGCCCTGGCACAGGTTGCCCAGAGAAGCTGTGGCTGCCCCATCCCTGGAAGTGTCCAAGGCCAGGTTGGATGGGGCTTGGAGCAACCTGGGCTAGTGGAAGGTGTCCCTGCCAAGGGCAGGGTTTTGAAACCAGATGATCTTTATGGTCTCTTCGGACCCAAATTATTCTGTGATTCTATGAGTATTTTATTTCAAGCACACAGTCAAATAATACTTATCATTTGTTCTATAGCAACAAATAAAACCTGCAAAAGAAAAAAAAAATGTATTTTCTCTCGACTCCTGAAAGTGCAGCATGAACACAGTGACTTCCTGAGTCCTCTAGTGAGATCACTGAAGGAATTCAGGACACCCAAATGTGAAGGGATGGGTAGTCTACCAGCCTAGTGTAATAGTCCTCATCTTTTCCATCTCAACACCTATGTCTGATATATTCCTCTGAACTCCCTCTGCAATAAATGGAGAAAAATAAGACCCATCAAGTGTGACTCATCCCAAAACAAACATCTAAGTCAGAAGACTTCACCCTAAAATCCCATCCTTTCTGCTTTGTATGTGAGATGACTCAGCTCTGATGGAAACATCAATGGCCTGGAAATAGAAAGTGAAGAAAGATGTGTTTTTCAGATGTCTAGTAAACAGAGATAACGAAAGGTAGGAGAAAGATGCAAGCACTGAAACATCAAACCATTTGCCCTGGGTCTCAAAAGAAAACTGTATCTTCACCCCGAATTCTTTACAGTAAAAAAACTGTTGAGCACCATGTCCCTCTCCAGGTGTGTTGTACAATTACAAGGAAAGCCTCAGAGATACTGAAAAATGAAAGATCAAGGGAAATTCAGAGCTACTGTTTTCAGGCTGGATTTTATTTTGAGGGCTGCTGCTTCTATCTGAGGATTTAAAAAAAAAAAGAAAAAGTTTAAAAGCACCTGTTGTTTTTTTTTCCAAGGATATCATAAAAGATATTTCCTGTTTCTCCCGACCTTGTCTCACCTCTATTCACAGCTGCAAAAAGACCAGTATTGCACCTGAGGTAGGAAGTGTCAGAACAGTCATTTTTCCTTGCAATATCTTTGCCACCTTTCCTCTTCAGAAATAATGGTTGCTGAGGGTGAATATTCTGATAAGGAATTTGGGGAGTTGAAAATCCTGCTGTGACCAATGATACCTGTCACGAGGCACCAAAACGTTTACTTCACACCATTTTGAATAAACTCATTATAACCAAGGGCACAGGAAAGTTTGAAATGGTGCTTGCACTGGAAAATAAATATCCTTAAATTCTTGTGTTTATTTGGTCATTTGATGGCTCACACCTGAACACTCCAAATGTTTCTCTGGGAAAAATTATGAAGAAACAAAGAAAATGTTTTGTACCTCTTTATCCATTTCCTATTGTTTTCATTGTCCTTTTCATGGTTTGTAAGCAGCTTGGGAGGTTATAATTCCTATGTAACTCCAGCAAAATTAACCCTTTTTCATTCAAAAAGGTTAATTCAGTCACACTCCTGTTCTGGCCATAACCTCCTTTCCCAAAGCCATTCCAGATCTGCTGTGTTCTGTTCTTGGTAAATCTCTGCTCTGACATCTAAGAACAAAACAGATTTTGTAGAAATGCATCCAAGACCTGTAGATAACTTCCTTATGTTTTCTTCAGACCGGGATATTTCTTTGCAGAGATGAAAACCAAACAGTGCAGCTTCTTTTCACTTATTTACTTAAGTAATTGTTTATTTATATATATGTATATGTGTTCACCACTGTTTATTTTCAGATTCTTAAAGTTACTGTGTTATTGTAAACTGATGTCATGTAGTGATTATCAGCTGAATCTTGAAGGAATTATCTCTGAGGTGGCTTCACCATTAGTTTCTCATGGCAAGGATGCTCTTCCATATAAGCACTTCTTTTCCTGTATATATTTTCTTTATTTTGCCTAATACTTGAAAAAATACAGTATTTATGTGTTGAAGTGTTTAATTTTGCAAAACTCCACTACAAAAATAAATTTCAGAATATTACCGCTAATAATTAATTACCTACTTGTGCATTGAGTAAACACAGTATTACCTGGGTACAAAACAAAGCTTTCAAAGCATCAAAAAATGATTAAGTTGTTTTTAAAAAATTAAAAAGTTGAAATAATATGCATTTTCTACAGTGCAAGCAATACATAATATCTTCAAATGTTTTATTATTAAGTGTCATAGCCTTCAGAACACGGAGGGGATGGATCTCACTGAGTGATGGAATCAGAATGCCTCAAACCATTTATTCTCTGAAACACACACACACACATCTTCTGAACCACTTAAAATATGTAAACTTCAGTGAAGAAAACAGCAACGCTAAATAAAACTTCTCAGCTCTGCCAAGGTCAATAGCAGCACAAAAAAAGGGCCCTGGAGCTCAGGAAACAGAGCAGACAGAGCTGTATTATATCATATTCTCCCACACTGACAACTGCCTTACGCTGTGAGTGATGGACATAAATTGGAGCTATTTGCTGAGCAAGTTTGCTCCTCAGTCTGAATAAAGGAAGGGACAAGTTGAGTGCTGGAAGGAGTAGTTTTGGTCTGGCTGTTTTTGAGAGAACAAATCAAACAAAGTGAATTAATTTATTGTATGAGTTGAGAAAACCTTCAGATGACCTTGGAAAGAATGGGGAGAGTGAAGAAATTACTCAAGGGAAGAAATGGACAGCTAAAGAACCAATACAAGAAGAAAAATGAGAAGTCCAACTGCCTCTGCAAGGAATTTATTGCCTTGAGACATTATGAATAACAAATTCTGGAGCATTCAGCAGATTGTTTCAGATGTTGTTTTTAAACGAGGAAGGACGGCTTTATGCTTCCATTGTCATCTTCAAAGGTTGGACTCAGTGATCTTAGAGCTCTTTTCCAACCTAAATGATTCTGTGATTTTGTCATTCCAACACTTCATTAAGCTGCAGGAGCAATGCCTTCCTAGGCAACTGTGAACAGCCAAATTTCCTAAATTGCTTTAACCAAAATGTGCCACAGAACCGTAAGTCTTCATCAGTGCCATTTATATATTAAGAATATATTAAGAATAGACACCTAAGGTCCCTTACAACACAAACCATTCTATGAATTTTCAGTGGTTTTCATAGTCTGTCTGAAATAAGTTTTAAAATTGTGAGTGACTCATTCAAACAATCATTTTTTAGTGTTTTTTTGAGAGAGAGGAGGGTAGTTTGAAGACTTCAAAATTCCTGGAAGAGGTGCAAAAACTGAGTTAATTAACTTGTTTTTTAACAGAAAATAAATGACTGACAACATAAAATATCTGGAAGTGCTAGAAGGGGAATTAATGAAATCACTCACACCAGGACTGATTAGACATAATTTCTCTGTTTCTCTGTCTAAATGCTGCATGGGCATTAAATTTATCCTTTACAATGTTAATTTGATGTCTTGACAAGGGAGAAAAATTACTTAGAATGTGTAAAAGCTACCAGCAGGCTGATGGTTATTACTTCGTGCAGTATGATTTGAAAACATTAATCTAATGGGAGAGAGACACAGGGTCCTTCAGGACTAAGTGGGATACGTGTCCATCATCCACTGCTACAGCTGAGGGAGTAGCAAAGAGCTACCACAAAGTTAAAAGAGAGAAATTAATACATTGCTAATGACAAACAGAAACTCAGGAAACAGCACATGACCTCTCTTTCACATTCTCTCCATTACAATTAAAAAGCCCTTTTAATTTTTTTTCATTTTTGTTATTAAAAACTCAACCATATGTGATACGAATGCTTCTCTTTTTCTCTCCTTTTCCCTTAATTCTGCTCCCAATTTTCTCTCTTTCCTTCCTTTGTAAGACAAAGCACATTCAAAGCAGAAGGCATGTCTGGGTGGCCTGAGACAATGAAGTATTTCCACTGGGCAACCCCAGTTTGCACAAAATAATTAAGGGAGTTGGGATGAGAAAGGAACTGGCATGATGATGGAACTGGCAGGCTGGAATAAATTAGTTCAGTGATCAGTGGAGAACAAGCAGAGCACATGTGGTCTTTAAAAGAGACTGAGGGCCAGAAAGAAAATAGCAATGTCACGTTTTAGATGTCTGTGAGGGTTTTCCAGGACATCATAAAAACGTTTTTGATGAATGGATTGTTTCCTGATGATCTAAAGCATGCAAGACATGATTCCATTTCTGCAGTGTAATATCACCTTACAATTTTAATTGTAATTATCTTCACAGCACCTTTCTGCTCCTGGATACTCCTGTTATTTTTATCCTTTTAATGAAGACTTCAGCTCTGAGAGACTGATAGCTGGGCACATGGGAGATTGTCTGCTGCCAAACTACCATTGCAACATATCTGAAAGTGGAATTAAGAATCTTATTGCTTATGATTTGCCACCAAGCTTTCAAAGCTTTGAAAACCTTCAGGAACGGGGCACATCTTTTCTCAGATAAGAGATGCACTGAGCAGGAACTCTGCATCTGAGCTGGTTACCCCAGCTATTTCTGTAATTGATGGAGAAGCACATTTAGACTGTCATTTGAATTACTTGTAATTTTTTAAGATGAAGAGTCTTGTCCAGAACTGTTTATTGAGAGAAGTCTTTTTTGGTGCCCACACTCAGCACAACAGGCTCCCTCAGATGTGTGGTCAGGCCAAAAGGACAGACTTTACCCAGGGTTCAGGTCTGTGGGTCTGCAATGTCTATACAAGACCAAAATTGCCTGAATGCTTTGAGCATTTTATTTTATTCAAGAAAATCTTTCCTTTTCATCTGTAGTTTTTAGATCCCAGCATCTGAATATTCTCAGGATTGAACAACTTTGGGAACTCAGAATCACGGAGTGGTTTGGATTGGAAGGACCTTAAAGCTCATTTATTCCTATTCCTTTGCCACAGGCAGGGACATTATGTGAAATAACACTGAAAGCTTGTATTGCTTCTCTGCCTTTAATATTTGAACAATCACTCCCTCTGCTCAGCACTGATCTGAGCTCCAGTCCATCTGCATAGTCATCAGGCAAGTTTGGAGCTGAACACAGATCTAGTGCTTTAATAAGCTGCTCCCAGAACCTCCACCACAGAGGGTTTTTCACTTAGGAAACGGATAAATAAAATTTGGATGTCGGGTTGGAAGATGGGCTATCACTAGTAATACCCAATCAATTATTTTGGAAAAGGAAATTGATCTTGGTAATGGAAGTTGATCCTGGTGATTTGTCCCTGAAGCAGAGTCTTGCTGATGTCCTCTCTACTCTCTGTTTGCACATTAGTCCTTCTTTGGAAATAACTTTTTATTTTTATATTAATATATTAATATAGCATTTTTGGGTTTATATACATAAAGATACTCTACGATAATTTTAGAGTAATTTTATTAATTTTAGATTACATTATGTATATGATGTATTGTTTATATTTTATATTCTTTGTTTTTATATTGTTTATATTCTATTTTTATATAATGAAATCTTTTCAGAAACCCATCTGGTGTTAAAAAAATGAAGTGCATCAGATACAAATATAACACTCATGGGAATGTCCCAAATCATATGAGCTCAGTCTCCTTCTTTGGAAAGCAACATATTTTAAGACTCTTTGATATTGATTTCCAACAAAAATTTATAACCTTTGCAACACCTTTATTTTATGACCCAGAAATAGGGTATACATGAGCAGCTTCCAATTACAGAAACAATTAGGAAAGTGTACACTGTGCAGGTATATTGGACAGGGAATAGGCTCTAGTTCCCAGAAACCACTTGGAAATCCAGGTTGCACATGGGAACAAACTGGAAGAACATCAGCTACTTAAACCCACAAGGGAGGCAAAAGAATTACTAGGAAGCACTGAGTCACCCCAATATTCCTATTTAACCCAGGGACGGCTGTTTCCTTTGGAGACTCACTTTGCTTCTGGTGAATCCTCACTGGAAAGCAAAAATGAGCAGCAGGAATTGCAATGTGGAGTCTCTGCTTTCACCACACTGTGATATCCCACATCTCCCGCATCAAATAAGAGGAGGCTTTGCCAAAACATTCATAAAACAGTGATGGGCTCTGTCACAAGACGAAACTCTGCTTTGGCACTAAGTTTAGGTACTCCTTAAATTTTATTCCCAATAAAGAAACACTGACTTAGAAGACTGTCATATAATTATGTGGGCAATGTGAAACCCAAGGAAATAAGTGTGTGTGCCCTTGGACAATTTGTGCACAGCTTAAAGGAGATGTGAAGATCTGAGGTGCTGTAAGACACATGCTGTGAATTATACAGAAAACTTGTCTGCTGTAGAGTGGGTGGATTTTCTAGTGAGTTCCCACCCATTCAAACCTAAATGCTTCCTTCCCATCCAAAGCTCAAGAACACCATGGGAGAAGCTGCAGTTCAAAACCTGTCTCCTGCATCATCTCTATGATGCTGCATCACTCCTACAGCTGCATTTAGGATGGATACTGTCAACATGCTTCAGCTAATACTCAGTTGATGTGTGGGTTTTGGGAGAAATGTCAGTCTTATGAGTCACATTTCATTTTCTAAGAAGGATTCATGTCCCTATTTTCAAAATAAAAATAATCTTTAATAGAAAGAATTTCATAGAATCAGCTGGATTGGAAGAGACCTCCAAGATCATCAAGTCCAACCCTTGACTCAACACCACTGTGATTACTGGATCATGGCACTAAGGTAATTTCTCCCAATTATCTTGCATTGCCTTTCAATAAATAAATGAATAAATAGAAAAATCTATAAATCTTCTCTCACTGTGCCAAATATTTCTATCAAAAATAATGGAACAAAAGGTTTGTCACCCTAAGGGAGACAGGTAGTATCCCAGATTAAAAGGACAATTAGGAAATTACCTAGAATGTTAAGACTAAGGCATGTCCAAACCCAGACCATTCTTAGGACCGAGAAAAATCCTCTGTAAGACCTGAGACCTCAACCTGGTGTTTCTGGAATTGTTCCTTCTCTGTTCCCTGGTGGGGTGCATGGGAGCTCCAGGAGCTCCTTCTGAAAGTAAACCTTTGCCAAGACTCTTCCCAAGACAGGATCTTTTCTCTTTTTGGTAGAAATCAGCTGAATTCGTGGCCTAGTGGACCGTGTCCCTGCCCACAGCAGGGTGGTTTGAAAGAGATGGTCTTTAAGGTCCCTTTCAACCTAAACCATCCGATGATTCTGATTCTATGAAATGGATCCATTTACACAAAACTTTGCTTGTTTTTGTTCGATAAGACTTTTCGGAGATAAAAACTCCCAAACTTCTCTAGTCGCATGGAACTGTTTCATGGGAAAACTCAGACAGATGGGAAGACAGACCTTGATTCTCTCTAAAACGTACAAAAGGTGACACAAACACACACTTCTGTGTTCAACTGTATCAGCAGACACTAAAATATGAGTTTAGCGTTCCATTTATTCTCGCAGCTTTGGTTCTGCCTCTGGCTTTGATACATTTTGAAAAGAAATTCTGCTCTCTTTTCCCTGATTGCATCTTTTCTTGGGAAAGGGATAATCATCCAGGTGAGTTTGTTCTTTCACCGCATTTTGCTTCACATTCAGACCAACTGCCTCTTTGCTTCAGCAAGTCCAGGGCTTTCTGCATTTTCAAGGGGCAATTGACTAGGAAGAGATACTGGAGCATGTTGTCACTCCTACCAATAACATCCAGATGTTGTGGCATTAATTTTGTCCTCTAGGGCTTTGGGCAATGGAAGGCTTTCATTAAGAGGAGAAGGGATGGAGTGAGTCAGTTATATGTTCCCATTTTAAAGGAAGATAACACAACATTGACAAGTACACAAATGAGAATAATGAATCCTAAATGTATAGAGGCAAGGCTGGTTTGATAGCTTGATTCATACAGCTTTTTCTGAAGAAATTTATTTGATCCTTTCCTTATTATGTACATTGCAGCAGCATTTTGTGGTTCTTGGCATTATGCTGATCAGGCCGGAGCTAGCAGGGAAAACAGGGATGCAGAGCTCAGTACAATTGCCTAACTAGATACACCTAGTGTGATTTGAGATACCCCAAGGCACCAGAAACATCCATATGGGTTTGGCAGATATGACAAAGGTCCTATAGGGTGTGCGTGTATTTTTGGAACTGGAAGTCACTATCCCAGAGTACTTCAGATTTCTCTAAGTACCTGTGATAGGAACTAATATAAAACAATAGATTAGAATGGCTTATTTTATAGTGGTACTGTTCAAAATTAATTTATATATGAAATTTAATGCAAAATTACACTATTAATATCAAATAGTTTTTACTATGTTTTAGCCTATTTTTACTGTGTTCTAGTTTAGGAGAAAAAAAAACCTGAGGGGAGAACTTACTCCTCTCCACAACTACTTGAAAGGAGGTTTTATCAAAGTGGGGATCAGCCTCTTGTCCCAGGTAATAAGTAATAGGACAAGAGGATATGACCTCAGGCTGTGCCAGGGGAGGCTCAGGTTGGACATCTGGAAGAATTTCTTCGCTAAAGGTTGGTTAAGGGTTGGAATGGGTGGACCAGGGAAGTGGTGGAGTCACCATTCCTGAAAATGTTCAAGAAATGACTGAACATGGCACATGGTGCGCTTTAGTTGACAAGGTGCTGTTCCAAAGGTTGGACTAAAGGATCTTAGGGGTCTTTTTCAACCTTAATGGTTCTGTGATTCTATGTTCAAATAGGTTCGGCCACAATTACCTGAGAAATCAATGGCAGAGCCAAGAGCAAAGCCCAGATCCCCCTGAGTGCAGCATGAAAAGCACTCCCTTCACACCTCATCCTGTGCTGATCCACAGGTGTCCAGGGAGAGGTAACACCAGAGGGAAGTGATGCTGCCTCTCTTCCAAACAAAGTCAAGCAGAGGTGGCTACTGAATTCCCTGTGAGACTTCTGAGCGTTACCATGGAAATGTCTAGGGAATTTGTTATCAAACGTGTGCAGAGGAACTAAGTCTTTGAGCTGGAATATAAAATATATAATCCTTCAATGAACTTGGTATGGCCAAAATGACAGGGAATGGCTCCTCTGCTCTCCTACTGACCTCAGTCCTGAGTGTGACAGGATTACAGCCCAGCACAGCTCTGTGTTTCCAAACAGCTCCATCCAGACTCAAGTCTGAACAAAAGTTAATTAATGGTTTGAGCAGCAAAAGGCCTCAGAGCAACTTGCAGTTGGAACTCCAGAGTAAATTTCAGAAATGGGGAGGAGGGATTGTGAAGGGAAGCATGAATTAATGTCATGAGTGTGCAGGGCCAAGGATGGAGAGGAATCCAGGTGTGGAATTGCAGAGCCATGTCCTCTAAGCAAAAGCTGTCTGTCTTGTAGTCATCTTTCCCAGCTGAAAAATCCTGAGAGTGAATTCACAGTTCTCTAATTCTGATACCACATTCATTATGATAATCCTAGTTGGGGAAAAATAAATAAAAAATGAAACTTTCCCTGTCTGCAGTGTTCTTATTTTAAGGGTTACTTGACATCAGTTGTTCAGTAGTAGAAGCACTTCAACAATTAAATACAGAAGCACTGCTGGCATTGGGAATGACAGCAAGCTGAACACTTCCACTAAGCTGGAAACGCCATGGATTTATCAAAGGGTCACTATTTATGTCCTTCTTGCACATAGTTGAACTAGCAGGTAGAAAAGTATTTTGGAAATTGTCAATGCACATCTTGTCATTCAGTAATCAGAATATGCAGGTGCCTCTGGGATGTCACATGTCCCCTTTTCTTTTGTAGAATGCAGAAAAAATTCTTGTCACAGTATTGGGTGAAAATTGATGCTTGCTTTTTCCAGCTGAAATAGCAATAGAACTTTTTGAACAGCGATATAATATGGAAGATAAAGATTGTTCTTTCATACAACAGAATTGCATATTTATTATTTACTGTTCGCAACAGACAGGCAACTCCATGAAAGACCTTAATCTCCTTTTCGGGCATTGTGGAGCAGAACCATAAAAAATCTTGGTGTTCTGTGGAGGGAAAGAAGAAAAACAGTGAGGAAATGAAGCTTCAATACTTTCATTTTAAGCTGCAGCAGTAAGACATGTAGACTACAGGTCTCATGAATTTTCTGTGGCAGGGTCAGGAGCTGCAGCCACAGCTCAGAATCCCAAGTAGTGTTTTCTCAGGTAATTTCAAGTGTTGGTTCAATACCTGTCTGTTGGCTTTCCTGTGCTCCTGCACACAGTGCAGGGACACATTCCACTATCCCAGGTCGCTCCAAGCCCCTTCCAACCTGGCCTTGAATACTTCCAGGGTTGGGGCAGCCACAGCTTCTCTGGGCAACCTGCTGAAATAGAGGCTAAAATACTATCCAGAAAATAAAACTACTGTCTATCTCCTCACTGTTACTGAATTAATGACTGAGAGTGAGACAATTAGTGTTAAAATAATAAGAATTTCATCGCCTAGTCAAGCGATTAAAACAATAAAGCAAGGTCCCCCTTAGGTCCCACTACTTTCCAGGAGTGGGATCTCAAACCTGATATGATCAGCTGGACAGTAGAGGTGGGACACAGTTTTTGGTTCCAGAATTACCATTTAGTTATCAAAACTTTCTGAAATTCTATTTTAATCCAAATTTTGTGTGTCAAGCCATTGGCGCAACATATTGTGAAGTTTTGTGCAGAAGGATTTGTTCCAGTTCTATCCTCCAGCATAAGAAGGTAGACAGCAAGAAATGTCAAGTTCATTTACTGCCCTAGTTTGGATGAACCAACACAAATAACTGGGGTCTTCTCCCCCCTGTTTAGCCAGCAGCAGAGGAAGGGAATGTTTCTCCGCTGTCTCTTCCTGGCAAAGTAGAATTTATTTTGGGTGGCATTATACTCAGGTCTGTTCCAAGGAAATATCATGCACACGTACTCACCTTACTGGCCAGCAGAATGGAATGCATAGCGAAATATCACTGAAATTCTGCATAACCTATTTACTGAGTGAAGAATAGGCACAGATCTACTTTGCATAATCCTCTACACAAAAAATCTTTGAACAGAAAACTTTTGAATACAAATTATTCTGAGGCCTATTCAGTGCTATTGTTTAGAGCAGCACTCTCACCTGCTTGCAAAGAGAAAGAGAATTAATACCTACAAATCCATGGCTGATAATTTTTCTCTGTCCTTTGGATGTTTCATGTTCCCCTTCAGGCCTTGCTTTCACAGGAAAGCAGGACAATTATGCTGGTACCTGTTTGTATTCTGGTATGAAAATGTCCTTTTTTATTTTTTTCCCCCTGCTTGTTTTGTGTCATTTAGGAAGGAGTTTAAGAGAAATGAAGGCAGAACAATGCTGGCTTCAGAATAAGGGCGTCCACACAAGTCTGTGGTTTAGAATTACTGATTGTGATGTCTTCATAATGCCTGTCCAGTTTTTGTGTGCCTATTGTAGGTGTGTTGCACAGCAGCCTCATGTCCCAAATAAGTGGTGGAGAAAGGTTAATTCTTGATCTGCGACCTATTTAAAGGCACTGATCCTGGGTCCCTGCAGCACTACATGAAACGGTAGGGAAGACTTTATCCAATACCTTCATTGGAACACAACCTATGAGATGTTCACCCAAGTGTGGCAACTCAAACTTTCTTGGTCTAATTAAATTGCCTTATTTCTTGGTATCATCAAAGACTACCATGCTCAGGACTACTATGGCTCTACTTTGTGATGAGGGTCTATTTTAATATTCTATCCCAGACACCCAACTTCATTGGGAACTTGATAATTATGATTTGTTACTTCAGGGTTATATGTTTGTGATAGAAAACACACAAGAAACTCGTTATATTCTGCTCCAAATAAAACATAATTCTCTCTACCTCATCCCTGTAACAGAGAAATTAACAAAATTCAGTACAAAGAAAGCCTATACAAAAGGAAACATTCTCATTTCGCTTCTCTCTGCTGTAGGAAGAGGTGCAGAGAAGATACAGAACCTGAGCCATGATAACAATGTGACTTCATCACTTTTGAAGAGAGGGGCAGATGTCAGATTTGTGAAACTCCAGAGCTGTAACTGCACAAGTACTAGATTAGATGAAATATTAATCCAGCCCAGAGTCCCTGCCTCCAGCAGTGGCCCATAATGTATATTTATGGGAAAACGATAGTGCTAAGAGAATGCAAGCTGTCTGAATATGCACATACCCACTGAATAATAACTACCAGGAAAAGAAAAAAAAGATTGAACCTCATAGAACTGATAAGGTCTCAACTTAGGTGCTTGGACAACCATGGAAATTGGCATTCTGCTGACAATGACTTAAAGCAGGACGATAAAACTCTTGCTGGGTGCAAAGCAGCTGCAGGATACCAGCACAATACTGCAGGAAGAAACTTTAAAATATTACAGAGATCACAGTCTGGAGGATTCAGCCATTATACAGGGGAGAATGAGAATATGAGGCAGCTGTATTACAATTCCCAAGAGACCATGTACCACTGCTTTAATGCCAAGATGTTCAAACATCAGCCAAAGGGAATTTTTGTGTGTTTTCCGCGGAGAGATCAAAGCATTATCATCTGGGTCTCTGTAGCAGATCAGAGTATTAATTTATTTTGCTTCTAATGCCAATGGATAGCTGCTGCCACAGGGCTTGAACAACATTGTGTTATGCAGAGTATTTCAGTCTTGAACATGCTCTGGGTTCCTCAGGCCGTGAGGAGTCTCAGCAGGACGGAATTCCTATTGAGCTCCTAAGTGAGCTCATTTGCGGGAAATGTGGGGTCCTAATCTCCTAACATGTCCATCACTACATCTGTGACCAGGGGAAATCTGAAGGGAAAATATCCCTTCATGGAAGTTGAGCTATGGACAGTTTATAAGAAGTCTCTTTGATCTTCATCACCTTCATGAGCACGGGGCTTTCTTCCAGACATGAGTATGAAGACACTTCTAGTGCAAGACCTCCCCAATAGCTCTTTCCCAGAGTTATGCAGCTATTTAGAAGTTTGCAACAGATTTTTCAGAAATAATTGCATGCTGGATTACATATGGGGTGAGCCAGCTTGTTTGTTCAATGAAGGAAATGTTACCAAAGTCCTTCTGCCAGCGCATTAAATATTTAGTGTCTTCTGCTTTGTTCCTCTGTATCAACAATTTAACCTCCCATTCTCTATTCATACAACAATTTAGCTGGATTAAGAGAATTTGACTGACATCTAATGCAAACACAACTGTAGCAAATAGATTTCTTGGCCACTTTGACATGTGTACTCAAAAGCTACTAAAATATAAAACCTGAAAATATTTGTAAGCAAATGTTTTCATCTATGGATGAAAAAAACGAGCATTAATATTTCACGTTACAAGATGAATATAGCAAATACATTTATTACTCAACCATTCCTTCTGAGTGGAGAGATTATGAAATGTTTATAAACTGCCCTCAATAAAGAAGCTTCAAGGTATTTTGCAAGCAATATTATACAAAATAACACCATGTCCTAATGCTGTTTGGTGCTCAACATGTATAAGCACTGCCAGCCCTTAGCTCAGAAAATAAAGGTGTTGTTCCCAACTGCATATTCAGGAGATGTGCACAATGTTCTGGGGTTCCATTAACACAATTTTGCCTCTTCATTTTTTCTTTTTTTATGTTTAAAATGTGGAAAATTAAATCACACTTCAAGGCATTTTCTTTTAATTTGTTTTTCTTTCTATTTCAGAGAAATTTCTTCATTTTTTAAGCATTTGCTGAAAATTACTATTACTGGCAAAGCAACAATGTTTGCATCCTACTTCCATTGTCTCTTTAGAAATAGTTCCTCTTTTCTTTATTCCCATGGCAAACCAGTAATTCAGATCGCTGAAGTCATAGCCGTGATATTTTCCCTTTCCAAAATACTCCAGGTTAAAAATATTTTCAGGTAAAAACTGAGGTCAAAGAGAGAGTTTTTGGTAGAATATTTTCACGAGGAAGTTTACATGGGGAACACATCACACATCTGCAAAGTGCTGCAGTGCAGATGTTGTTTTGGAAGCACTTAGAGTGATCTCAGAAACCTGGTTGTTTTAGTTTTGAAGCTCACGTTTCAAAACTAGCACCCTGTGTTACTTTGAAAGTATCCAGATTTCTGGGAACATGGAGAGGGTTATAAGAACCCTGGCTGTGGCTGAAGATTTGGAAGCTTCCTCCAGTGGTTCCAGTATCAGCACAACCTCAAAGTGCTGGCGAGACATGCCCCAAATGTCACTTTGCAGCTTCACTTCTTAGGAAATCTTCCTTGTGCCAGCTCAGAGCATTAAATTCTGATTCCTAGCTCACCAGTTTTCCTCACAAATAAAGGCTGTTTCTACTTTAAGGAGTAATTCAGAGCAGCAGCAGTGGGTCTGCACTGAAGAACACGTGCTTTTAAAAGCCATGTATTCATACTGTAGATAACTCAGGTTTTTTGCTTAATACTAGATCTAACCCAGTGGTGTGGTCTGAATGCTCACTTGCAGCTTGATTGGTTTGGGTGAACCCCAGACTTCTAATTTCTTCAGAATGGAGTTGAATTTGGTGTCAGCCGAACTCAGTGACAGAAACCAAAGTACAACATGTAAGAATTATTGCGAGAGCCTTCTCAAAACTCCTCCCCTGATTCAAACTAAAACACCCATGTAAGAACACAGATTACTGGGGTGTCATCAAACCTCTACTCTACTCTCTACACAAATATTTTGCTAAATACCAAGCTGTGCAAGAGGTCCATGGCATTGTCTCCAAGATGCTTTATAGACTAAATCCAAACTGGCTACCTGTCTACATATGTCACCTGGAAGTTACAACATGATATGCAAGTCTGAAGAGGCAGCCATGGTTGTTATGTCCAAAATTTTGTTTGTGGGCAGAGGGGAAACACACCTTATATATACCTTAAGTAAACCCAGGAATTTATTATTAGTATCATTTCCATTTAAGCAGTCTAACTCAAGAATTATCATTAGTCTAAAGAAAAGAAGATAATAATAAGGGTAAAGTGCTTATCTACAGAGAATGTAACAATAAGACAATCATAGAATGTCTCAAGTTGGAAGAGACCCACAAGGATCACTGAGTTCAACTCCCTGCACCTCACAGAACTACCTAAAACTAAACCATGTGACTGAGAGCATCATCCAAAAGGCACTTAGTGCCATCTGGGGGAGTCCATTCCAGTGACTGACCATCCTCTCAGTGAAGAACCTTTCCCTAATGTCCAGTATGAACTTCCCCTGATGCTGCTTCACAACAGCTCCATTTGCCCTCTTGCTGGTCACCAGCACCTTCCCCTCCACTGCCCCACTCGAGGAAGGTGTAGATTGTGATGAGGTCACATCTCAGTCTTCTTTTCTCCAAGCTGAACAAGTTAGTTAAACTACCAGTGGTGTAATTTAAATTGTTAATCCACACCCTTAGGAGTGTCTACTCCTTTTGATGGCACTGTCAACCCTTCCGTGGCTTCTCTGGAGCAACATCAGTAACTCTGCAGGCAGTAACTCTGTCTGCAACAGCAGATATCTCTATTTCAAGAGTTAATCTCAAAAGAGAAGAGGCAATCCTCCCTAGAGACACTTGCAAGACAAAGTAATTACATTCCCAAGGAACTGAAGTCTATCCCAGCTCCTCTCCACATGCTGTGGTGAGCTGGACAGGTTTACATAGCACAGTAGTGGTAGAAAAATGAGATCAGTCACCCAACAGACTGTGGGGAATTTTACCTCCAGCAAGGCTTTTTGAAGCAAACCCAGAGTGCTGCACACAGGGAAAGGACAACTAAGATCATAATAAAGTAAAACACTGCACTGGCTGGTGGTTTTCTCGAGACCTTCAGAAAGAGACCAACCATCACATGACAAATGTGAACAGCAGCAAGTCATGCGTGGCTGGGTGACTAAATGTCTGTTGGAGAGAGGCATCAATTATTCAGAGACATGGGGTTGTCTGGCTGTGTGTTCATGCATGAGAGAAGCATGATAAGCAGTCATATTTCATGCTTAATAAAGTGTCTCACTGTCACCTTATAGTCAAAGATATATTCACAATGGTGAGCATCCCCTCTGTCAGGTTATTGAATAGTGTATGAATTTCTGCTATTTCTGGTTTATTTATTTTTTTATTTCCCTTTGTGAGGAAGACAAAGAAGAGCAAACAGTACAGTTTTGTTGATCACTGGATATACAGGAGGTAAACATGCAACTTTCATCAGGACAGATGCACCATCCAAGGAATTCAAAAGGTTAACAAGCAAAAGCAAGGAGCAGATGTGGGAGTTTAGAGGCCCCCAGGGCAGTAACGAAAGGAAGAGCCACACAACAGTCAGATAGTGTTAGTAGTTCTGACTTCCATCATTAGAATGAGCTCATCTGGTATTTTTCATTTTATATTTTGGATTTTAATTTTGGTCTGACACAGGAAAGGACCATTTTATGAATTTCTGAACAGATTGCAAAAAAAGGAGACAGTTTCTTGGTTAGAGGCAGAGATCTGTGCCTGCAAGAGAAGAGAAAAAGACTAAAAAAAGGGACTTCAGAGAAAAATAAAAGAAACAAAAGTAATCAGAAAAATGACAGAGATTGTCTTTTTGAGAAAAGATTAAATGAGTGATTCTTACATCGGGATATATATTTACATAGGTTTGTAAGAAACTGTATCCACATTCCAAGATCTGGCAACTATTCACATTCTCATATGTAAACAATAGCTGAACTGCTTTGCAGAATCACAACCTATGTGTAATGGATTAATCATTGACAACAACTCAGTTGAAAGGGCAATATACTAGAGAAAGACACAAATTATTTTGGATGTATTAAAAAGAAAAATAAAAAATCACGCCTTAGAAATAAGAATAGAAACAGGAATAGAAATATAGATAGGAAGAAAGAGGAAAATGTCACCTAAATTTTTAGAGTTGTTCCTGATAGGGATCTGAAGACTATAAAGCATCTTAGTGGAGAAGTAGTGGCCATGTAAGCACTTGGGAAGCTGAGACAGGAGAGGACCTGACCCAGAGAGCAACAGGGAGGTGACAGGAAAGCACAGACTGACCGAAAGGGCCTTTTCTATCTAGCACAACCACGGCTCTATGTAACAGACTGTCCAAACTCTCAAAAGCAAAGCATGAGCAGAAACCATCTCAAAATGCACTAATAATAGGGATGGAAAAACACCAAAAGCCCATTTCAAGGTGATACAAGCTGGAATGACAAAACTGGATGAATGCTGGCAGAGCTTCATGCACTGAAATACAGACCCTAAAATGAGCAGTTGGTCTGCACAGCAGTGTCACAGCCACCTTCTTCTGGGCTGCTGGGGGTGCAGAGGGTGATATCAGCAACATCAGCACAGTAGTAGTAATAATCACAATAACAACAATAATAACAATAAATAATAACACAAATACAACAATAATTATTATAATTATAATAATGATGATGATGATAATAGTAATAATAGCTGTAAAGATTAACAGGGTGTTTCACCCAATTGTGCCACTTCCATTCCTTGAGGCAGCCTGGTCTACCTTTACCCTGGATGGTGGCAGTGGGATGTAGTGGCAGCTGTCTCACATCTCTACTTGGACATTGAGAATAAACAAATGTGATCATGTTCAATGCAAAAAGAAATGCATTGTTCAGTGTTTTCCAAAAACTACTGTTTAAATTCATAGAGATATGAAGGTGACTTAAAGAGGAGATCGTTCAGATATGGAGATGACCTAAAGAGGAGGAAAAGAAATAGCTGTATTTCAATTTCAGTCACAAAATTTCTGCTGCCTTTGCTGACAAAGAGGGAGAAATATGGCTTTGGCACATCTTGTAATTCCTGGTTTTATGTGAATACAAACCAAAGACTAAGAGAACAAAACTGGACCTGTTAAATGCACCTGTCTTCTTTACTATCAATTGAACTTGTCTGTCTAAATATTTTACAAGACATAACTTTTCCCTTTAATTTCTCTTCGTCTTTCTCTTTACTTCATTATTTTTCTACTGGGAACAAATGCCAGATATGTTAGAAGTTATTACTTTCCCTATGGGTCACCTCTAAGCTTTTTTATCGTGTACTTTTTCCTTATTCTGACAGAATATGAGACATTATCAGATATGCCCTCTGCTTATTGAGTTCTGCCTGGGATTGTAATTGTAATATACATGAGCTAGTACTTCATGCTTACATTGTGCTCACATTCAGAGATCTCACAGTAATTCAGAAAGAGGTATAAAGTATTAATGACCTGTATAAAAAGGGGGAAACATAAAATGAAGAGCGGAAAAGGAAGTAAATTTCCAAGCATATTTTATTTTGGTTCTTCAGAGAGAAGAGAGTATTTCAGTTCAGCGGAAAAGAAAATAAAAATATGATTTCACTTTTAATTAAAAAAAGACAATTTTAAACTTGAAGGAGTTTTATGAAAATTTTAATTTTGAGGTACGACCCGTTTGAAAGCTCACAACCATCTCTGTTTATACATATCACCCAACTCATGCACAGAAGAGCATTGTCGGTGCTTTTCTTCAGGTTTCAGAGGTTTTGAAAACTGAGTATGTCAGAGAATGCACTAAGTCACACATAGAATCTGAGGAAAAAGCCGAAAAAAGAATGTGGGACTCCTGAATACAAAAATCAATCTTGTCTTCATGTTACATGCATGCTGACAGACACATTGTCTGCTGAACCCCAAGAGAGAATTCCAGTTAAACTCGGAAGCCGACTCTTGGAATTTTCTACTTGCAGTCCATTACCTGATATCTCCTTTGACAAAAAGGCACTTAAAGATTGACTTGAGACGAAAAATAAAGCAAAAATTCAGATGTATTAGTATCAACTCTTAAAATCTCTCTGGAAGTCTGCAATTAATAAGAATACTACATTTACAAATCATTGTAATTGTTTCATTACAGGCTATATATAATATTCTGGAGAGCAAAAAAAGGAACAGTCATAACGTCCATCAATGTGTTTGTCAACATAAGGCAGTTTCCCTTGATTTGGACTCCAAATAAAATGCTTGGTGGACAATGCAAAAATTTTTCAATGCAAAAGCATGTTGATTTCTAAAGCCATCAATTGATAAACTGTGACTTCTTCTACAAACTAAACTCTTACCACAGAGATGAAAATGTTTAGTACCACACAGGTATTATTGAAGTGATTTTGACAGCATTTCACACCTCATTTGCTGCCAAACTTATTAGATTTTAGTCAATGATCAAAGAGTAAATCGACTCTAAAGGGCTCCTTTAAAGCACTGAGGCATGAGATTGGAACAATTTAGAAATTATCTTGATCTTTACTTCATCTTGTGCTCAAAGGAGAGGTGTCTACTCCTTCTACCTGCCTTCCTACTCATTTAGAAGGAAACACTTAAGGTTAATGTAAGCCTTGAAATGGTGCCATTTGTGTGTGACTCCTGGCAGTTGAATTATTCGGAGGGGTAACTTTGACAAAGCAACTGCTCTAATGCAGGTTGGCTGTTATTACTTCCAAGGACAAAAACCTTGGACAATCTGGAATGAAGGTTGATGAGCCAAAAGTGCCTTTCCCAAGGATGAAATCATCAAAACTCATAGAACTTGCAATAATGGTGAAAACAGAGTTCAGGGAGACGCATCCTGAAGACTACCCTGCTAACACCATGATCTGATGTGCACATGACATATCCTTTCACCTTTTCGTACCTCTGTAAAGTACTATTGCGTTCTCGCAGCTTGTTTCAACTAATGCTACAAGTATTTAAAATTTCTGCTTCAAAGTCCAGAGTAGTTTCAGGACATTCACAACAGCTCCTGCCAGGCTTAGGGTTAAAAACAAAAGTTACTTCAACAGCTTGCTTAGTGTTCTGAAGTTTGAATGCATCTAGAGACAAGACTGCAAAGGGCGTAATTTGTTTCCAGGCATCCACAATACCTGTGCTGTGTCTTTGTATGCTGGGGGATTGAAACATGAAATCATAGAATCACTAAGTTTGGAAAAGATCTCTGAGATCATCAGGTCCAACCATTAACCCCACACTTGCTGGGCCACCACTGAACCATGTCCCTAAGAATCACATCTGTATGTTATTTGAACCCTTCCAGGGATGGTGATTCCATCACTTTCCTGGGAAGCCTGTTCTAATGCTTGATCACCTTTTCAGTGAAAAAAAATTTCCTAATATCTAATCCAAACCTCCCCTGATGCAACTGGAGGTTATTTCTTCTCCTCCTATCATTCCTGATCTGGGAGAAGAGAATGACACACACCTGGCTGCACCCTCCTTTCAGAGAGTTGTAGAGATTGAGAAGATCTTCCTTGAGTCTCCTTTTCTCCAGGCTGAGCCCCTACAGCTTCCTCAGCTTCTCCTCATCAGATTTGCGCTCCAGACCATTACCCAGCTCCACTGCCCTTCTCTGCACCTCAATCTCTTTCTTATCATGAGAGGCCCTAAACTGAACCCAGAACCTGAGGTGTGGCCTCACTATTGCCAACAGGGGGACAGTGACTGCCCTGGTCCTGCTGGCCACAATGTTTTTCACACAGGATGGAGGTGAAAGAGTCACATCTCTTTGCTACTCAGTCCCCTTCTGGTAGACTCCCTGTTTTCTTCACAGTGAGGACATGCAGGAGCATCAGCCTGGCTTCCGTAAATTCCATAAATTGAGGGAGACATGTTTGTTTAAACTCTCTACACAAGGGGACAATTAGGCCTCCAGTTTTCTGGCCTGTCACCCTGTAGATATTTTATATTTCCTGGAGGAATTCCTGCAGCTCAGGGCACTTTGAGTCAGCAATGACAAACTGTGCGCTCAAGTCACTGAGCCTCAGGGAAGTTGTCTCAACACCTAACCTGGTTTCATGAATTTGTGTTACCTGAAAAAAAAAAAAAAAAAAAGACCTGAAAACAGTCTGGGTACCCCATTTATCTTGTTCACTAACAATCCCAAGCCACTTTCTAGGAAACGTATTTCCGTGCCTGATGGTTTACTGATGGCAAAATATCTTTGGTTTATTCTGTAAAAACTTCCCAGCTGAACTGTTAGTTCTCTTCCTTGGAACCAAGAAACCATTGGGAAAAAAATAGTTTTTATTGTAAAAAAAGAAAAAAAAAAAGAGTCAAATCCCTTTTTTCACTCTTACAGAGTTGCAGGAAACTCTTTAGTTAAAACAATTGCTGGTAATTAGAGTACTACTTCTAACTGTGCCTAAATCAGATTTGATTGGGGCTATTGTGTTAGCTCTTGCCATGAACTGTATTTCATTGCATCTGAATTATTCTGAGTGATCCTCTAATCCCCTCACTTTCCTTCAATTCAGAGATGAATCTTTGCTTCCCACTACTGTATTATCAAAACCTCCTCTCTAGACTAATGCGTTAGCAAGAGTCATTTTTCATTGAATGTTAGGCCTGACAAAGAATTATTATTCTAATGTGTTGGGGAGATTAGCTCATTTTCACTCTCCTTCTGCCTTCCCATTCATCATTCTCCTGCTGTTGGGACTTCCAAAATGATTTATTCAGGCAGAAAACTTGAGTATTGTGGAGGAGAGCTGAAAATACACAAATGGCACAGGAAATGCCGTTCCTTTCCACTCCACTCCAATAAATGTGACTCATGAGTGTGTCTCTTCCTTTGAATTGCTATAAACTGGAACATTAGGGAAGTCTCTCTTCTTATTCCTTCTCATCTTTGCTCGTAGCTTTTCCATATTATATATAAAACAGACTCTCTCTTCTCTATCAGGTCACTCAAAGCCACCTCTTTACTGTTGTATGTTGTTAATATTAGCCCAAATTGCTGATAACTCACTGTCCTCTAATTAGGTTTCAGTTTCTTTAGAGCTGTCACAGAGTTTAAAACATGGCCCTGTTTATCCCATGAGTCATCTGCACAACAAAGACATTAGAACTACGAATAAAGCTAATATATTTACGATCACTTAGAATTGCTCACAGACATGCCTGGGCTGTATTTAGTTGCCCTGGTCAGTGGTACTATGGGACCCTTGACTGACAAGGATCTTGAGATCAGAAGAGACATGTCATAAGATCAAATGGAAAAGAAGTCTTTCAGGATGATCCAAAGTTGACTGGGATGCCATCCACAGGGACCTGGACAAGCTCAAGAAGTGGGCCCATGGGGATCTCATGAGGTTTAACACGACCAAGTGCGGGTGCTGCACCTGGGTAGGGGCAACCCCCATATCAATCCAGGCTAGGGGTGAACAGATCGAGAGCAGCCCTGGGGAGAAGGACTTGGAGGTGCTGGTGGGTGAGAGACTGGACATGAGCTGACAATGTGCACTGGCAGCCCAGAAACCAACCATGTCCTGGGCTGCATCCAAAGCAGTGTGGGAAGCAGGTGAGGGGGGATTCTGCCCTTTTCCTCTGCTCTACTGAGACCCCACCTGCATCCAGCTCTGAGGTCCCAGCACAGGAAGAATGTAGACCTGTTGGAGAAAGTCCAGAGGATACCACCAACACCATTAGAGGGATGGAGCAGCCATGCTACGAAGAAAAGTTTAGACAACTAGGATTGTTCAGCCTGGAGAAGAGAAGGCTTAGGGTTGACTTAATTGCCTTCCAGTTGTGGAAGGGACCCTATAAGAAAGATGGAGAGAGACAATTTACAAGAGTACGTAGTGATAGAACAAGGAGGAATGGCTTCAAATTGAAAGACAGCAGGTTTAGATTGGATATTAGAAAGAAATTGGTCCCTGTGAGGGTGCTGAGGTCCTGGCACAGGTTGCCCAGAGAAGTTGTGCATGCCCCATCCCTGGAAGTGTTCAAGGCCAGGTTGGATGGGGCTTGGAGCAACCTGGGCTAGTGGAAGGTGTCCCTGCTGCTGCCCATGGCAGGGTGGTTGAAACTGGATGATCTTTATGGCCCCTTCCAACCCAAACCATTCTGTGATTTTCTGATGGAGGAGTGTAAGAAAAAAAGAGGACAAAAGGTTGACACAGCATGATCTAAACTCACAAGATAGACAATGAGAAGAGGACATGGGTCAAAGTGAGAGAAAAATGAGGCAGACTGCACTGCAAATAGTTTTGGAGGTTACAATGAAGCCAGCAATGGGGTCCAAAAAAGTCTTAATATTCAGTGAAATTTGGTATTGAACAAGAGGGAAGTTGTCAGCAGTTGTTCAAAAAGGGCTTATTTAAGGAAACAAGCCTAACAAAAAACTAGCAAATATTTTGTAAAATGTGTGGGTCTTGAAATTTTTTAGGTGCAGAAAGGAAACACAGCTTATATACAGACCAAGATATTTCTTGATATTCAATTCATTATTTATCTAATGAAAATATTTTATTAGTTCACAATACACGTGTCTGTCTCTGGGGTGTTAAGCTGTCCAGTACTGTTCTCAATGGCAGGATCTGTGTTACTTAGGCTTTAATTGACCAAGCGTAAATGTCTCTGTAAGATGACACAAGTCATGTCCTAAACTCCATTTACTCTATTGATTAGACTCTTATTGACTATATAGGGAGCCCAAGGTGACATGTTCAAGTCTGTGATATTGGTACCTTCATTAAGTCAAGTGTACCTCAAGTAAGAGATTCACCTCGAGTAAGAGATGAATCCCACTCCTTGTACAAGAGTTCTCTCACATCATCTTGAAATTTCTGATATTCTTTCCCTCACACAGTAGCTGAGCCGTGTTTTTCTGCACAAACATTTTCACATCCTCATGTTTTGGAACAGGCTGTAAAGCACAACTTTCTGCTACTCGATTGTTTCCTATTTTCTTCCAAACCTGCCATCTGCCCTACCTCTTGCTCCAGTGCTTTAGGTGCAACGCTGTCACCTTTCATTAAGGTGTTTGTGTAGGACAGAACAAGGTATTCATAAATTAACTGTGAGGAAGAGACTTCTTTAGAAAAACCCTCTATTGCTATTTTTCAACTTTGCTCTCCGTTACTAACTCCAGTGACCTCCTCATCATAACCTGCTGGCTTCTGTGTGCTGGGTGGAAAGTCCTGCCCATTATCAGGATGTTAGGATCTGTATATTTCTCTTCTTGAGGCACAGACCGGCTTGGAGGTATTTTTAGAAGACTGACAAGGTAAATCCAGATCAATGTAGTGTAAATCCAAAGTTGCTCATAGTTTGAGACGGCATAAGCCGAGTTCACCTCCAAAGGTCCTTTCCAATCTAAATAAATAAGGAATGAACTTCTTTATCTCCAAGGTAAAGGGGAAAAGAGGAGAAAACCCTATAGATTAGCATTTCTCAGGAAATTACAAGATCTGATGATCTAAGAATCACAGAGAAATCCTTCATGAGCAGAAAGGTCCCTTTTCTCTCAGTGAGCACTCTTTGGGGATTTATACATTAGTTTCTGCATTCAGTATTAATTACAGTGTCATCACTTTTCTTCCAAAGGTCTCTCCATTGCCACCAGCTGACATCAGAGTGCAGAAAACCTTCCCAAATATGTTATGTAGAGCAAGAAGAGAGGATTTCTTTATGATGTTCCAATATCCAGGAGAACCAACCCGAGGACAATCTCTTCTTGAATATTTACAACTTGCCAAAAGTTAGCACAAGCACAACAGTCAGCACAGGACACGAACCTGTTGGCCTTTCCCTACATTCTTTTTTTCTTCAAAGTTATACGTCAACACAGAACAAAGGTGAACTCCTGTGTTCACTAGATGGTGCTCCAACATTCAGATCCAGTGTTCCTGGCTCTTCCTGGGACGTTCAACTCCCTTGTTCATGAGGCTGTTTTTGTGCCTGTCATTGTTTTGTAATCACGAAGTTTCTGTGGACATTTTCTGGGCTGGACATTCTCACTCTTTCCTGTAGCACAAGCAGCACCCACAGCTTGCCAGAGGAGTGTTCTGCACAGATGTTCACCAATATTAGCATTAGTAAGTTTTTTCAGTTTATCCTGTTTAGGTGAACTTGAGTGGTAAATGTGGCCTTTTGATGCAAGGTTTTGGTTTCTCTTCTAATGAAATAAGTCCCAGACATTCTCTAAGCCTCAAGTAGCTACACACCTTTAGTACTAATGCAGAGTGATACAGTTTTTGTGGTTTTCCTGCTTGAAGTGCCCAAAATAATGTGAAGTGTGCCACAGCCCACCAGAGAGACATTATTATAGCATGACATAAAAAGTGCACGGTGTTGCCTTAGAGCAGGGCACGAAGGTATCTGTTGGATATTTGGGAGTCCAGCAGATTGTTAGATTGGTTTTGGATGACTGTACAAGGCTCTACAAGTTACAGCCTTTACCATAATGCCTGTAAGAAAGAGTCCCTAGAACTGCCTATTCCCACAATCAGTGTAGGCTCTTTTTTTGGGGGGAAAATTGTTTACTCTGAAGAATAATCCAGGAGTGAACTCACATACAACGTGTGTATTTGGTGAGAGAACCAACACCTGAGTGGAAACAAAGAAAGTATGGATGTATATTCAAACTTTTGAAGTGTGCTGATAAAATATTTGGAGGTTGTGTCCCCTTCTATATATAAAAAAAAAAGCTAATGGTATGGTATTAATGATGGGGTGCTTGAGATTCATGCTGAGGCAGTAAAGGATGTGAGTTGATGCAATCAGAGCTTGCCTGAAGGAAGAGGAATATGTCTGAGACTTCATCTCCTACTTACCTATGAACCTTATACAAAGGAACTCCAGTTAAATGTCCTAAATTACGTGTTCAACCCTGAATATCTTTATTTTGTTCCAGTTATGACTAATCTAAACTAGTAAATGTCAGGTCAGGTGGTTCATCTTGGTCTTCTCAGGCAAAGAATGCAGTCCCACTTCTGCTGGATGCAGAATCACAGAATTGTTTAGGTTGGAAAAGACCTCTAAGTTGATAAGTCCACCTGTTAATCCAGCACATCCATATTCACCACTAAACCAAGTTCTCAAGTGCCACATCGACACATTTTCTGAACGCTCCCAAGAATGGTCATTTCACCACTTCCCTGGGCAGCCTGTTCTGATGCCTGAACACCCCCTCACTTAATAAATTTCTCCCAATATCCAACTATTTAACTCCCCTGGTGTGTAGGTTCCATATTGAATGGAAATCACACCAA
Source organism: Sclerurus mexicanus (assembly GCA_013396755.1). Classification (NCBI taxonomy): domain Eukaryota; kingdom Metazoa; phylum Chordata; class Aves; order Passeriformes; family Furnariidae; genus Sclerurus; species Sclerurus mexicanus. The sequence goes on along the minus strand of VWZF01004605.1, from coordinate 459,483 downwards.
TTCCACCGGACATCATTGAGCCAAAATTTCCATGAACTGAGCTCTGAATCAATACAAATCTAGGCTGCTTCTAATGGCTAGACATGAGACTCTCTGAGAAGTCTGCTTTACAAGGGTGAAAATAGAAGCAAGATCTGTTTTACCATGACCTGAACAGAAACCTCAGTACCTCTTGAATTCTGAAAAACAAAATTGTTGTCAAGCACAGAGGGGTCCCAAAGGGTGTTCCTTATCTGCATCATGTTTCCATTCATTCTGCCCCATTCTTCTCTTTTTTTCTGCCCCTAAATGGGACCAAAGCAAACTAAAGCCTCGCAGTGACAACACGCATCCTGGCATCTGGAAAAGTCTTGATCAGTTCAGAGAGCATTCCTGCTGGCTGAGGGAAAATGGGGGAGTCTACAGACTGAGTGTTTGTGGCAGGGATGTTTTCCTTCCCCTTGCCTAGATTCAGCTGATTAGATCAGAGCACAAACAGAAGAAAGGGAGCACATCTAAACTGACCTTGTCATCCTAAGTGGTTGTGGCATTTCCAGGAATGCTCACCCAACTCCAGCTCTTCCTTTCTAGCTGCTTTCACTTTGTCTAGCAAAAGGTTTCTGCAACAGTAAACAAACAAAGAAACAAATAAATCCTGTGCGGAAAACTCCTTCAGTAACCACACTGCCTCCCAACAACCCTGTTCTCATCGTTGCCTTGTTTTAACCAAAAAATAAGTATTTCACTGCCTGGCAAAATGTCCCTACTTGAGGAAAAAGAGGCCACGATCATGTAGTGGCTACAGCTTGTGAGCCTGAACCCAAACCCACAGCAAGTTAGAGAGCAGAGCTGAGGTCACAGATCACAAGGTGGCATGCCAGGCTCTTGAGGCAATATCTGTGTCAATACATCTTTAATGAAATCAAATATTGGATATATAATTGCACTGAGATGGGAAAACTTGATTATGTGGGCAAAGAAAAACAGAGCAACTACTTCTGGTCACCTTTTCAGTTGTCACTTGGCTTTTTCGGAATTGAGCCTTCCCCTGGTGTCTCATTTTAGCTGCCTTTCAAATGAGTATCTTAAATAGCAGAGTTGTGGGACTCTTTTAATATATGTCCTGTGTGACTCTCTGAAAAATCAGGCTGCCACAGAAATACTTCCCATATTTTACTGGAAATACTAGTTTCATTTCTATTTTTCCTTAATCGGCAAGAAATTTATATTCTGTGTCTCTGTTCCTCCAAGAAAGTAACTTGAGTGTCAAAACATTGGTTTTTTGGTGGCATTTGAAGTGTCTCAGTGTATCCTGCCTAATGTCCATTTGCAAACTCAAACTTATCACAGCACTGCAGTTTCCACACTCATATCTACCAGAATACACCAAGGGCTTTTAAATTGCCTCTAGACATTTCTGTGCAGGCACCTGAATTCCATCCCAGATGTGGATGATGTTTCTTGAAACACTTAGCTAATTCCAAGGCATTCTCTTCAGGTTAACATAAAAAAAAAAAACCAAAAACAACAACAACAACAACAACAAAAACCAAACCAAACAAAAAAACCAAAAACAAACAAACAAAAAACCCAAGAAATTTAAATGTGCTGGGATATGACAGTAAGACATGGATAGACTGGATAGAGACCATCTTTGTAGGCCTTCAGAAAATGCAGGGTTTAGTTAAACTAGAACGTGAAGTGTGTGAAAACAGTCAGCAAGTTACAATCCTATTCCCAAGTTTTGTTTACCTTCTGTGCCCTTATCTACACTCAAGAAGAAACTAAAATGAAGGCTTGCTTCAAACAGCAGAGAGAAAGAGTGCAAATACACTCAGCATCTCTGTCCAGAGATAAATTCTTGTTCAAACAGTTTTGCTGGAAAGGGAACAGAAAGATTATTCATGCAGATGAGTTGGAAAGGAAATGCTCAGGTCCCAAACAGGACTTATGCACTTCAGAGTTCCTCAGAACACGGCCAAGACACAGTGAGGACCAGGTCCTCACTGAGTTCAGTGATGAGCTTTAATTTTGAAACACATTTGTGGTGGTTTAGTTTTCTTGGTTTTGGTCTGGGCCTTCCCTAGTAACCAGGTTATAACTAAGGAAGTATTCCACACCATTCCTTCACGTAATCAGGGGTATATAAGATTGGGGAGTTGCCTCCCTCGCTCTCTCTTCCTTTCGTGTGCTGGGGAGGACATCAGGTCTCTGTGTCGGCTTAGCTCTTATCTGTGTGAGCTGAGGCCTATCGGAGAAACTGGTGCCTCAGTCGTTCGGAGGTGGAGATCTCTACAACTTCTCTTGAGGGAAGTTATTTTTGGTGAGATTTTATTGTATTAGTTACTTATTGAGCTTTTCCCTGAGTTTACGAGTGTGTGTGTATCTGTTTTTGTTTTGTTTTTACCCATTTTTGTCCCATTTCCCTTTCCCTTCCCCCTTTTCCCTTTTTGGGGTTGTTTGGGGTTCTTATTCTGTAGATTCATAGTGTTTGATTGTATATATTTGTAATATATGTGAATATATATATATACTTTTACTACAATTCTCTTTTGGTTTTTTTTTCCTTTTCTCTTGGGGGGGGGGAAGCCGTGTGGCTGACGTTGGCTTTTGGCAGGGAGCCAACCCAAACCTCCACAACATTAAAAGGCAAAATCCATGCTGCTGCATGAGCTTTGTGCCAGAGCACTCCCCCAGGCTCCTGTCTGTATTCTCCTGTTGGTTCATGGGCTAAAAACCCACACCAACCCACTGTGGAAAGGCAGCTGACAGCCAAGGTGGGAAATGCTGTGTCTTCTCCCCTTTGAGTCCCTGTCTCTTTGGAGGAGCTCTCAGAGCACTCAGTAGTTAGGGCACTGTAGACTCAGGGTTAAGTCCACTCCCCAGGCCTTGCAAACTGATCTCTAGTCTCATAACATCATCCACTTATTCTCTGAGACCAGCCTTGATTGTTTAAATGCTCCCCCACTGAGCACACAATACATGAGGTCATAATTAAGATCTTAATCAAGCTCAAGGACATCAATGGAAGTAATTGGACTGACTTAAGTACCCAGTGCTTGTGATTGATGTGCTGAGGGTAGGGCTTTGAGAACTGGGCTGCACATATGAAATACTTGGAGATTTAACTCCGGGCTCTCCACTGATGCTAAAAAGGGATTTCTTTTTTCCTCAGGGAGTCCCCAGCATATCTCCCTTCAGGGTTGTCACCTGAGCACAGCCCTGGAAGTGCTGCTGTCCTCTCTGACATCCCTGAGCTCTCCCACTGGTGCAACAAGTTGCCTAAATGAAACAGATCAACAAGACCCAGTTCAAATGGTTTATTTGATCCTTGGATTTTTCTTTCTTTCTTTCTTTCTTTTTTCTCCTCACAAATGGTGATTTAATAGTCTCAGAGGTATTCTACACTTGGAGCAATGTTCTTTAGTAAGATTTGTAATATTGCACTTGGCTCGCTGGGGAGTAATACTGCAAGGGCTTCATGTTCAACATCATGATGTCTGAATTCCTGATGAGACGGGGTCACTTGTGGCATCTCTGCGCTCTAATTATGTGTAAGAATCGCAGAGGCACACCCAGTGAAAGTAATGCAAGTCCTGCTTAAAATTCCTTGTTCTTGTGTTTTTTGCCAGTTAAGCTTTAATATGAGCTGAAAGTGGCATCGGCTCACAGCAAAGGGGTTCAACACTTGGAGATAATACTTCTACAACATTTACCACGTTATTTTCCCTCAGGCACTCTCAAATGATCCATGACTTTATAATGTATGTAAAGTGGTCGGAACATATACACACAGAGCTAACTACGATTGCTGCCTTGTTATTAAATTTGGGTTATTATTGCCATAAGTGCTCCTATTAGTATTATTAGTAGTAGATAATAGGGTTTATTATAAAAAATTGTTACAAGTTTTAGTCCTTGTTAAAACTGCTCCCATAAGATTGTTTGTTCATCTGTCCTTTCAGCCTAGGTCACAGAATATTTCAAGTCATCATCAGGTATGGGCTTTGTTTTCTGACAAGAAAAAAAAAAGAAAAAAGAAGGAAAAAAACCAGAAGATATGACTTATTCACACTTTGATGAATGATAAAGATGCTGAGGTGTTATAGAAGACTTTGGTCAAATACACACCTACCTTTCCATTTTTATGTTCCCACAGAGGTAGAAAATAACACTCTCAAACATTTTCAGAGGGAGTGGGGTGTCAAATAAGATGAAAAAAGTGGTTTATGTCCAAATACCTCTTGCAGTGAATAAACCTGTATTTAAAATTTCATTTAAATTGTGTCAGTTCCCATTTCTCACCACCACTTAATTCCTAATGCTCCTCCATTTGCCACCACTGTGCTCCTAATATTTATCATCTTTTTCATCATTGTATTTTTATACCAAGCGTGGAAATATAACTTTGGTTCACAGATTGCATGTCACTTGTCTTACAGAGAACAATCTCTCCATTGCTGTGCTTGATTACTTCTGATGAGACTTGGGCTGGAGGGAAGCAGCACCACTAACATCCACTGCAGGATACTAGATTTACATTTGTCCAGGATTAAATTAAGAGTGATTTTCTAACCAGTACTAAACTGCCTTGTAGTACCTGGCAACAGTAGTCTTGGCCTTTCCAAGAGGTCCAGTGGAAGTTAGATCAGTTTACAGTAGTAGAGTCATATTTATGCCTTAGTAAAGAGACTTACATTATTATATTAATTAACAACTCAATTCTAAAAAAACCAAAACTATCCTCCTATTTGTTGTGATATTCATTTGAGAAATTACCAATCTGGAATTTGCCTGATTCTGCTGTCTTTACAGAGTGGACTTAAGCATGGACTGGAAGATGATGAATCAGAATTGGTTGTAGTTGACTTCTCCAGGGCTGAGAATGCAAAGGACAAAAACACGTTCAGATCCACGCATTTCACAGAGGTTGCATTTCTGTTACTAAGCCCTGTAAAGCCATAACATGGGAAAAGAAAAATTACTTTCTGCTGTATCTCTCTGCATATGTTACCTGAATTTTCAAATCCCTACTATTCAAGCTCCTGCTAGGTAAGCTCTCTATATGACAGGGTATCTTCAGCACAGGTTTCCACTGATGCTTCATCATGGGAGAGCAGTGCTCCTCTAGCAGCCCACTCCAAGGGGACGTATGGAAATTCCCTGATAGCCTTGTGGGCTGCCACTGAGATTGATGACTTCTTGGGCACAAATGACTCCCAAAGAGTGTTGTAGTAAACAATTACACAGAATAATAGGCTCACAGAATCTTCTGAGTTGGAAGAGACCCATGAGGATCACAGAGTTCAACTCCTGGCCCAGCACAGGACAAACCCAAGAATCCCCTCATGTGCCTGAGAGTGTTGTCCAAATGCTTCTTGAGCTCTCTAAGGCTTGGGGCCATGACCACTTCCCCGGGGAGACTGTTCCAGTGCTCAGTCACTCTCTGGGTGAAGATCTTTTCCTTAATAACCAGCCTAAACCTCCCCTGACACATCTTCATGCTGCTCCCTCAGGTCCTGCCACCAGAGACAGCTCCTTGCAGGGCCTCCCCTCAAGACCCTTCACCATCTTCATGCAGAAGCACTTTCCTTGAAGGAGTGTTTAACATCTACCTCCTCTGGTGCAGTTTTGGGGAGTTTAGCTCAACAGATATACAAGGACTGATTTCCAAAATTATACCCCACTTCCCTGATCTCCATGCTGCTGTTGTGTTGTGAGGAAATGGTGAAAAGAGAAGGAAAATACAAACCTGGAATTGGGAAGATCTGAGCATCCTTCCTTTTTCTTGCATGAACTTTGCCAACTCATTTTTCGGTTTTGCTCATGAGTTTGCACATTTTCTTCCACTAAATACCACAGAGCATTTTGTTGTTGCATATTAGTTGGTTGCAAAATTCTGTGCTACTCATAGAAATTGGTAGTAATTAAGAGCGAAGGAAAGTGATCAAGTGGAAGACAAATTAAAAGAAGAATAAAACAGAGAGGAGGAGAAGGAGGAGAAGGAGACAAGAAGACAGGAAGGGAAGAGTTTTCATAATGAAGTTCTTCAGTAATTTACTTCTGAAATTATTTTTCCTTCCGAAATTTACTTAAAGCCTTACCAACTCTAAACCAACACTAAACCCAGATGCTTCTATTGGAGTCAAACAAAAATGTTTTGTGAAACCAGGAAGCTCATTTTGTGGGACTATTTAACCACAAAGCCTTTTCATTTCATGGGTCTATTTCAATGTATTTCCCCATTTTCCAATATTTTCATCTTGACTGGGGAATTAAGAGCATTTGTACCCACTGAATTATATGAAAACTTTGAGGTGCCCAGGCAGGAAAAAAAGGCTATATAAACCAGCTTCCTTCTTATGTCTTACCTCTCAGTATACTCTGTACATTAAATGTCAGAGGTATTTGAAAATATTCACAGCTAGAGCCTGGGAAAGTGTTCATTTTTACTCCAGGTGCAAGATGACTCCCTTTTGCCTTGATACAGCTGGAGCCTCTATTACTGTTCAGGTGTCTCACTTTGTTTGAGCAAATCTTATCCGCCCATAAGAAACTTTTCACAGTGAAAACTACAGGATAAATCACTATCTGATAAACCGCAGGAAGAATTTAAGTTTCCATGGGATTACTTTTGCAGAGAGTAAATCAATTCTCCCTGTCCTGTTTTAATTTCCCATCCCCAGTTGTATGTCTGACATGTGCCTGTCATGTCACTTTAAAAAGTGCTGTATTTTCTGCCCCAGTGCCTTTTTAACATTCTTAATCCCAGCAAAATCAGTGACTGTCCAACAGATGCTACATCAGGGAGAACTTGAAACCTCTATTTGTTTGTTATAAACCAATAGTCTGAAAATCATGGGAGCTACAAATAAGGATTGATGTGCTGTACAGGTTTGCACAGAGAGAAAAATGGCCTTGTATCAGGAAGGGGAAAACATGGAATGAAGAGCAGCAGAGGAGACACTTTTCAGAGAATCGAGACTGGAAACACAATGTCATATCCCTCCCAATTTCCTTCACTGCTTTGGATCTCCAACCACTCAAAATTTTGCCTATGAGATTTGCAAACAAACAAAAAAAACAAACAAAAACATATCTAGCTATCAGCAAATGTGAAGGAGACATGGAGGTGCAGGAGTTTATTTTTTAGTGAAATCTGTTCACTTAAAAAAAAAAAAAAACCAAAAAAAAAACAACAGTCCAATGCCCAGCTTTTGTAGAACAGAGAGGTTCCAAAGTTTTAGCTGTTTCCCCTTTTATCTGGTTGATCATAGGAAAACAGGTTTTCCTGTGAGAGATTTCAGAGAATCATGGAAAGATTTGGGTTGAAAGGAACCTTACAGGTCATAAGGGTCTTGGAACCTTCCATTAGACCAGGTTGCTCAGAGCCCCATCCAAACCTGGACACTTCCAGGGATGGGGCAGCCACAACTTCTCTGGGCAAGCTGGTCAAGTGTTTCCATTTGCAGGGAAAGGAAAATAATAGTAGTGATAATTCAAAAAGTACTACCTGTTTTCCTGAATCACCTGAAGATGAAGAAATAGTTCTTAATATTGGAAAATCAGGAATTTATCTCAATTATCCCTTTCAGATTGAATAATAGAATCATAAAATTAATAAGGTTAGAAAAGACCTTTAAGCTCATCAAGTCCAACCATTATTAACCAAGCAGCCTCACCATGTTCCCCACTAAACTATGTCCTCAAATGCCACATGCACACATTTTTTGACCACTCCCAGGAATGGTGACAAGCTCCATGTGCAGCTTGTTCCAGTGCTTTACAATGTTTACCATGAAAACCATCTCCTCTGGCACAACTTGAGGAATCAGGGTTTAGGGAGTTTGTAAGTCTCAAGCATGAAGTGTGAACTCTTCTGATGTTGAGGGCTGCAGGTGCTCAGGCACTCAGCTGTGAAGGCTGCAGAGGTGAACAGAGGCAGAGCTGGTCATCAGGACCTCATTTCTATGCTGGAGGGGAGGAGAAGGATATTTAATAATGAATGTTGCAATATTAATAGGAAGAACACAGAAGGAAGATATGCCAGGGTTGTGTGGGAGATATTAAAGTCTCTTCATCTTCTACCATCATAGCTAAGAGAAAAAAAAAAAATCTATTACATAAAAATCTAACAGTAGAATTCTACATATAACAGTTGTCACATTTTCCTAGATTGTGCCTCCTTACCAGTAGAGTCTTCGGGACCTCACATATAATCACGGAATCACTAAGGTTGGTAAAGACCTCTAAGATCATCCAGTCCAACCATTAGCCCAGCACTGCCCAGTGCACCACTAAACCATGTCCTCAAGTGTCACACCCACGCACCTTCTGAACACTTCCAGGGACAGTGATTCCACCACTTCCCTGAGCAGCCTGTTCCAATGCTTGACAACCCTTTCAGTGGCTAATTCTTTTCCTAACATCCAGTCTAAACCTCCACTGGTGCAACTTGAGGCCTTTTCCTCTCATCCTGTCACTTGTTACCTGGGAGAAGAGACCCCCCTTGCCACACCCTCCTCTCAGGTAGTTGTAGAGTGAGAAGGTGCCTTCTGAACCTCCTTTTCTGCAGGCTGGGGCCCCCAGCTTCCTCAGCTGCTCCTCATCAGATTTGTGCTCCAGACCCTTCCCCAGCTCCCTCACCTTTCCCTTTACAAGCTCCAGCATCTCGAAGTCTTTCTTCTAGTGATGGCCCCAAAACTGGGCACAGGAATCGCCGTGTGGCCTCACCAGTGCTGAGTAGGGGGGACCATCCCGCCATGCAGCAAACACAAAATACAGTGAGCTATTTCCAATCAACTTGAAAATGTCCTCTAAGGACAATGCCTGCCCTCCACAGCCTTGCTTTGTAAGATTATAGCAAGCAACTGAAAATAAAGCCATGCCAGTTTTGACTTTTAAACACGTTCTTGTGTTTAAAACACAGACTCACACACACATACCGTTGGGCAGGAGGCCATGAATCTTGTTTAGTGGGTGGTTATGGTTGTATGTAAAGAGTGGAGGTTAAATTAAGCATTGCAGGAAGGTAGTGCATCTTTTCTGGGCAATTACACATACCTTGTATAATCTAATGAGCTGTTACTGGACCCTAATGGAACATTTAAAGAGAGTTATTGTATTTTTTCACAGTTTGCTGGATTGGAGAAGTTAATTGATTTACCAGGGAAAATGCCTCTCCCTTTCCCTAGACCCCACCTTCTTTTAAAACACATGCAGAAACGGAAACACAGGAAGGAGAAGGACTAGAATAAGCAATAATTGAGTACAACATCATTAAAAAAAGGTCAGTTCCATGATATCTTCCCTAGTAGCAATTCACAGAGATAACAGCAATACTCAGTAGTTCTGTAGATCCATAGATTCCAAAGTGCTTAGCAAGGAGGAAAATACAGAGCTTTTTCTTCCTTCAGCCTGTCATTAAAAATGTAAAAAAAGGCCACTGTAATATTCAAAAGCAATAATCCCAAAGGTTTTTGTTTTGTTGTTTTTTATTCCACTACTACTGGAGGATTTATGAAACTCCAGAATATTTTCAAGAAGTATTTAAAGCAAGATGTTATGGAAGTACATCCTCCCAAGAATTCTGTGCATTGTATGTACGATATATAGAGCCTCAGGGGATTTTTTGGGAGCAGGACTTGAGCTCACATTAAAAAAGATTGTTAACTCCTTGGACCACAGGTTAATCACTTACTTTTTACCTAAATATAAGCAATAACTTCCCCTGAGTTTAGGGGAGAGAACAAGACCTGGACCCTCACGTGAAAGCAGATAAACCTCATTTCCCGAGACTGTGCTCAATCTCCCCCAGTCAAAGCTGCTGTTTTTAGGGAAATTAATCAGATTGATAATTTCAGTGTGGTGTTTTCAGTGGTGGCTTCTGAATGTTATCCAGGTGGGATTCAGGACCATCCAGGGCTCCGCTGAGCCTGAAGGCAACCTCTCTTAGTACAGGCAGTGCAAACCTGTGTGGTGTCACTTTGGTTCTGCTCCTGTTTTGTCAGGAAACAAAGGAATTCACATTCAAAGTTACCTGAGAGGAATTTTTTTCTTGTCTTTTCTTTCTTTTTCCTGCTGTGATTCCAGTAAATCAGTCGGACAAAAGCTGATGGCAGAGGTGTGACAGCTTTCAAACACTGCTGCAAAGGTGATCTGTCAGCTGTGCCAAGGACAGTTGGGATCACTCCAGACTAGTGCCAGTGGCTCTACGGAGAAACACCTCCCAGAGGGGCTGCCAGCACCTCAAAGCAAGTCTGGAAAACAGAAAGTGGATGCCAAAGATAAATATGTTCTTTAGAAAAAATGTTGTCCCTGTGAAAGCCCTGTATGTCAGGGCTGGAAACTACAGGGTGAAGTGACTCATTTCTTTCCAGTTCCTTTTCCCTGTGCAGGTTGAAGGAGGGAGGAATTTCCAGTGTGACGCCTTAGAGGTTGAAATGTTGAGTTTGAAGTGATTTTGCTCCTTACAGGAGTCAGAATGACAACTGGTTTGGGGAAGGGCAGGAGAACCTTTTATCTATCCTTGTGGCATCCCTGGTTTTGCCACTTCCCTTTCCTGACAAATCGTTATAAGAAATTATGAGGATTTTTAAAGTTCAGGAAGTTACCACTTCCCCAAGAAAATTATAATTCTACCTAAAATAAGGCAGCCTGTCTTGTTTCATTTTAAGTTGCATTTTAGAGTGCTGGTAATTAATTTTGTCTAATTTTCTCATTTGGGAAACATTTTTCTTACAACTTAATATTTTACATATTTCATATTCTTTCAAATTTAATATTCCTAGAAAATTTGTAAATAACTGTTCATGTATTTCTGAGAAACCTGTTCAAGCTGGGAAAAGGGACATTTCAGGGGACACCAGTGACCATGCTTCTCATGTTCTCTTGGTATCTGTCCTTCCACATTCTCATGAAATAACAGCAAAAAGACACAGAAAGGAGGAACTTTGTCATGTAGGAATGTGTGTGTGTGTTTGTGTGTGTGTGTGGCTGGGGGGGAACCCAAAACAAAACAACCAAGGATGAGAAAGACTGGAAAGAATAAAACTGAATACACCCAAGAGTGGGTTTAAACAGAATTTGCTGATACATTGAGGACTAATTAATACCAGACTGGGGTTGATGATGGTGAGCTGGGTGGATACACTAAGCTGGGACGGACTGGAAGTGAAGCCAGTTTTGGAAAGGATGAGTTACAAATAACAAGCCCAACAGAGGTTAAGTATCAGGATGAAATAACACCTGGTAGTACAAAGGGGACTAAGGCATGTAAATAACAGAGTGAGGGATGCTAGGGAAGTAAGGGAATGAAAAACTGAGAAAATTCAATGGGAAGGAAAAAATCAGATTAAGCAAAGCATTGATATGGAAATGGAGGATTGAATTTAGCAGGGGATGTGAGAGAGACAAGGAACTGAGCCAGGAAGTAGAGATCAGGACTAATGAAGGAAAAAAAGATAAAAATTACAAATGACAAATTTGACAAAAATAGAAGCATCACCAAGCCACAGGATCAGGGAGATGCAGGACAGATGTTCCATATGTGTTTGCTCTACATTTCTGTATTGCTTCACAAACAAGCAAGGGGCTTCTATTTCAAAATCATATGAAATGACTATAAATAAGGTACCCTAAAGCCATGCCACAGACATCTTAATGAGATGGATCTTTATGGGTGATGCTGTGAGGGATGTCCATGTGATTAAGACAAGCTCCTTCAATACATCTTCACTTTTGGGCTATGCAGAGGTTTTGCCAAGTGGGCATTTTAGGAGTTTGGTTATCCAGGTATTTTCAGAACAGTCCCTGCATGAACACAGTGCATCCAGCTCACCTTGGGTGCAGCAAGATCACTCTTACCACAAAATCATAGAATCGTTTGGGTTGAAAGGAACCTTTATGATCTTATTGCAACTCCCCTGCCATGGGCAGGATCACCTTCCACTAGCCCAGGTTGCTCAAAGCCCCATCCAACCTGGCCTTGAACACTTTCAGGGATGGGGCATCCACAGCTTCTCTGGGAAACCTGTGCCAGTGCATTGTCACCCCTGTAGTAATTAATTTCTTCCTAATATCTAATCTAAATCTACTCTCAATTTACAGCCACTCCCCCTTGTCCTATCACTTGTCAAAAGTCTCTCTCCAACCTTCTTATAAGTCCCCTGTAGTTACTGGAAGGTGCTATGAGGGTCTGTCTCTTCCTGTTTAACTCAGTGAACATCCACACACATCTTTTCTCGAACACAAATGCAGTGCCTCCATCCATTCCTCAATACACAAGACCAGTGAAGCCTGGAATTCCATCAATTATATTCTTCTTTATCCTATAGAGTTGTCTTATCCTCACATCAACTCTAGTCATTGCATTAACTAAGGCAGCAGTCCCCTGGAAATGGAAAACATGAGCAAATGAGGGAAGACAGTATCACAGTGCATACAGCCTGCAAGGGTAAGATAAAACATAATGAGCAACCTTAGATTAATTCAGGCGTTTTCAAACTTCAGGGGACTAATTTTAAACTTTAAAAATGTTATTTAGTTATTGATTTTTTTTTCTTTTTTGCCTGAAGGAGGGTGTGGTTTGGGGCCGGAGG